>CAKNYM010043776.1:0-71880 GCA_932195095.1 Andricus curvator | reverse complement strand
TATATATATATATATATATATATATATATATATATATATATTGATTCCTTGGGAATCGAACCGAAGGGCCAATGACAAAGCCACCGAACGCGTCCTGGGGTTGCGGATAGAGGGTCTGCTGAATATGGTTGCAATAATTAATAAGCAGTCGCGGACAATTGTCCAGGGATGGTCCCGAAGGAATAGCTCCTAAGCGAAGGCGTAACAACCGTGCGGAAAGCTGAATGGCACCTGGGTGAGGAGAAACATCAACATTCAGGTTTCTCCCAAGCCCAAAGAATCGTCTTGATCATCGGCGCTCTTCGAGGAGCCAAGGTTTCACTGGTTAATAGCCTGAAAAGCCTCCCTGCGTGTCAACAAAATGCTGATAAACTTGCGGGGAAAATGCAGAAGGCGGTCGTCCTTGGGTCGCTCCGTGTCCTCAGGGTGCACGAGACTTTTGCCGGATCAACGTATTGATTTCGGCGCAGACTGTAACCACCTATCTCACGGTCGTGAGATGTGGTTACAGCTGAAATTTTACCGCGATTTCGCTGGGAGCGGGTGCAATTTTTCAGATTAGCACCCGCTCTTGGCGAAATCCTGCGGTTGTCCTTATGACAAAATTTTAACTATATAAGATGTTTTCCTTCAATTTGCACTTCTTTTTATTCGTTGATAATTGAAAAGCATGTTAAATCGAACAACCAACAAAAACCAAAACCCTGATACTTGATCCTCGTTTAGAGGAAGTGATTTCATGAAGTCCATGTAATTTGTGCTGGTTTTATTGAAATGAACGCCCTTCAGTTTCATAATCGTGAAAATGTGGGTTTCCCCATATTTTTCTTTGGGAAAATAGAGGGGGTGGGTGGAAACTCTTGACGTTTTCTGATAAAAAAAATGCTTATTTACTTTTTCTTGTGAACCTCACAAAATGAGCCATTCTCTCAAACGAAATTCGAACTTTGATTGTTTCTGGGCCACCTTAAGGGGTAAAACCACTCTAGGATTTAAAAAAAAATCGATTTTTTTTCTTAGCTTAAAATGTACTTTAGGGGCCTAAAAACAATGTGCACTTGGTCCCATTGCAAAAAAAAATGTTAACAGGTCGAAATCTTGATTTCACCGAAGCGCCTCGAAGCGTGTACTGAGCGCTCCAGCGGCGCACTCGGATCCAACGCTTTTATATTTCTTTTACCTGTCGAAATGGTAAGTGGGAGGTCATTAGGGTTCCTCATGTGTCAACTAGGGTGCGCTGATTCCTATTAAAAATAGTATGGGTGTGTCTGTGAATCAGTGAACGCTGCTGTGATTTCATGGATTTTTCTGTTAGTAAAACTTTAAACGCGTTTTTCTCGAAACCACATTTTTCGAACTGGGCGGACAGATTACTCGGGCATCAGTAAACGGATTGACTTCAAATTTGGACAGCAGATTCATAACTACATTCTTCAAGGTACTACGCAACCGTTTTTTGATTGGACGTAAACTTTTAATTTTATAAACAATTTTCAGCCTTTTTTTTGGCGAAAAATCGAATTTTTCTTTCAAAGTCACGCCATTTTTACAAAATTTGATTTAAATAAAAACCCCTACGTAGTACCTTAGCCAATGGTATGTAGATTGAGAATTTTTTTGTTTTTCATACCAGCTCTAATACTTTTCAAGTAATCCGTCAGCCCGTGGAGACGTTTTAAAAAAAGGCATTTCGCGAAATCAGCTGCATCGGCGCCATTTTGTATAAAAATGTTTATCAAAAAATTTTTTTCCATACTCCAATATATGCTTGAACACCCCTTCTTTAAAAAGAAATCCCATTCCCTCTTTAATATTCTCAAAAATAATTCACAAAGCTAGTCTTGTTTTCGGCTTCTAGAGTGGTGTTACCCCTTAAAATACTTACCAAAGTTGCAAATTATGAAGCCTACGATTTGTGATTGCTGAGTCAAAACCAATCCTGTTTATATTATAAACCTTTTCTGTCATAAGTTACTTATATTGGCATTTCTACTTTTTGAAGTGAAACTTCTTTTAGGACGGGAGCGAATTGAAAAAAAACGATCGAACGACCGAACGGAAGTCTCAGTCTCTCTCTAACGGAAGTCTCTGTCTCTCTCTTACGCACTTTCTGTACCTTCTCTCTGTAATTGCGTCTCCCTTTCGTGCTGCAATCGCAATTGCTGTGGACTCCTCTTCGATATCCCCACTACTGCCACGCTAAGCAAGGCTGTGTATGCTCTCTTTCTCTCTCTGCATTCTCTTACCATGCAATCTCCTCAAAGCTCATGATGATTCCTCACGAAAAATTTCAAAGTTAATCCATTAAAGTTTCACTTCTGAAAGTTTGTAGCCTAAAGAACCATAAAACATTGACTTTTAAATGTCACTTGTGACTCGCTGATCCTACTTTAGTTCATAAACAATATTTTACATTAGCTACAAATTTTTTTAAATTTTGAATTAATATTGTGTCGTTTTGTTGTCTTCATATATGTATATACGAAATTGCACGTTTCCAGGAAATTCGATATGATCCATAGAGTCCTGCCAGAATCCTTGTCTGTTACAATCCAGAATTCACTTGTACAATTACATATTGCACCAAGAATATTGCCCTATAATATTTTCATTACACTGAAAGTGCAAATATTAGTGGCAACCCGTAATTGAAGAATAAAATAGAAATAACCCACACTTGCGAAAACCCAAGCAGACAAGACTCATTTAATTTAGGCAAACCTAGAATTAGGAAGAAAAATAAGGAAAATAATACCGGAAAATTTTTCTATTATAGTAGTACACAAGAAGACGAGTATAAGGCTGACGGATTTAGCTCTTCCTAGAACTGCTGGCCCACGCAGTTTCTCAGCGCACAGGCAATGTCAACAATGTGTCGCCACCAGTAGCGGAGTGATAAAAGCGGGCAGTACGGGGGAGCAGTAAGCGGGAGCGACAAAAGCGGGAGAAAAATCTAACACAAATGGTTCATACGACCCTGACTTGTTACGTTTCCAACGACGAGTTTAGTGCCACGGCCACTGCGAGGCAACCCCAGCAACTGGCCTCATATTGGACTTTTTGTGGACGAGGAAACATGTAAAATTGGCGATAGTATCTTTGAAAAAATGAAAAAGTTAACAATCTGAAAAAATTAGAATGGAATCTCAGAAAATTAACAAGATATACGAAAGGAATGCTAGAAATCAATTAATTGATTTAAAAAATAAAGCGATTATATTAAGTAATATTTTGGATAATTTAGGAAAAACAGACTAATTTAACTAAACGCAAAATAAACGTACAAAGCCACGATACCATTAAGCGGCCATATTAATACGGGAGACCTGATTGCTCTACATATATAGTCAAACCCTATAGTAAGTAAGTAAGTATACCATTAAGCCATTTCCCTTTCAGGGTAGGCGTGACACTACCCGATTCGGGTAGTGTTTTTAGGTGGATAGTTTCTTCTGGTAAATAACTACAAGTGTGGGCTCACCACACCCACGACGGACCAACAGCACACAGTATTCTCGAATGGTCTCCCATTCAAGTACTAACGGCGCCCAACGCTGCTTAACTTCAGTGATCGGACGAGAACTGGTTTTTTCATCGTGGTATGGCCGTTGGCCATAATAATAATTAATAATGAAAAAACCAGGTACCGAAATACTGGACATTTCAAGATCGGCAAAATTCATATTAAAAATCTATTTGAAATAATATTATTCAAAAATACAGTTAGAAGAAAATTCAAAACAAATTACAGCATTCACAGTCCCTGGAAAGTTATTTGCCAATTTAAAAGGATGCCATTTGGTTCAAACAATGCTCCAACTACTTAGCAGAGAGTGATGGATAAAATTGTCACTCCAGAGTTAAAGCCAACCTTTTTCTGTTATTTAGCCGAAACAGTAATAGTAATATAAAATTTTCACGACCAGTTAAAATATTTAAACATCGTCTTAGACAAACTAAATTGGGTAAATTGAATGATCAACCCGGACAAATGTGAGTTCGGTTGCTCCGAAATTAAATATTTGGGTTTTCGAATAATTACTTGAGAAAAGCAATTTCCACTGAAATCAATCGTTTAAAAGGCAGTTTAAGTTTTGTTTAGACTGAAATTATTTTATTTGATTGCAGTAAAATATTGATTTTTGAACCATCATCCCCTCAAACAGGGGTATAAGGGGTTTGAGGGTTAAATTTTATTTTTGAATGATTATTGAAGTAATATAAAAAATACTACACATTATATTATTGTACACTCCGTTTTAGATTCAAAGCGAATTAACTTTCCTTAATGTAAATTTTTATTTTCTTGAACAATTGTAAAAATTGCAGTTCAGTGGTCGTAGTGGAAAATTATTGTCAGGACATTAAACATTGTGGAAATAGAAAACATTGTAGTCTACCGGAATGAGGCACCCCCATTCTGATTCAGAGGCGTTCAACCACCCTCAAAGCACGTTTCACATTCAGCATTTTAGGTGTTGCAAATTAATTATTGTGGTATACAAAATTTTACCTCTTCTTATTTACTACATGTGACATGCACCTGCTTATAAAACTATCATACCTAAAGTAACTCCAAAAGAAACCTCAGGTATGATTCAGCCATTAGACGTATATGGATTTCGAGTTTGGGAAAATTTGGTTAAACGTTTTTCGCGTGCTATTTTACTACATAATTATGACATAAATTCCCACCTGAGAAACAATATCTATTATTAAAAGTGTTAGTTTTAGTGAGAAAACTCTCCTCGAAGAGTAGTTTGATAATAGATGTAATGCTTTTACGATGATTCATTATAATAAGAGGTGTTTTGGGTTTTAATCGTGTGCAAAACTACAAATCTTGCCGACATTTCGTAAACATTGCTGTTCACTTCTTCAGGGCTAACCTGAAACTTAAGTTTCAAGTTGGGTTGTTCTTTTATATACTCTCTACGATTCCTGTAATTGGCCAGAGCGGCCCACCGTGGAGACTGATCGAACTTGATTGGCCAATCCAGTGTTTTTCTTTAAACCCGGGAGGACGGAAAGTCAAATCGGATTGGTATTATATCCATTGTCCCTATTGATGTTATTAGGGTGTTTTAAGATTTTGATTGCTTCTCTATGTTTTGTTACAAAAATATTGTATGTTTTTGCGATGACGGTTGTTTTGTCAAATAAAATGCTATGTCCTGTTTCGATATGATGCTCAGCTAGTGCTTATTGCGTGAAATTTTTTAGCCTGACTTTACTTTCATGTTCCTTCACGCGTTGGCTCACCGCTCTCCCGGTTTGTCCAATATATACTTTGCCACAAAAGCAAGGGATTTTATATACTTCTGGATCACCGAGAGGTGCCTTTTTGTCTTTAGGGTTGTTTAGAAGAAGTTCTATTTTCGCAGTTGGTTTAAATATGGTTTGGATGTTGTGTTTGTTGAGAATTCTTCCTATTTGTTCTGTGATAACTTGTATTTAGGGTAGGATGGTGGTCGTTTATCTCTCTCTTTCTCTAGTAGGTAGTGTTGACTTGTTTTTTTGAGTGTATTTTCTTACTGCTTCATCAATTTGTTCGTTTGTGTAATCGTTCTGTATTAGGATTTGATTAACGTTTTGTAATTCCTTTTGTAAGTTATCTTTCTATGTCATGGAGACAGCTCTGCATGCAAGGGAGTTGATGACCGATTGCTTTTGAGATGGTTGGTGGTGGGTGGAGGCATGTAGTTATCTGTTTGTATGGATGGGTTTTCTGTAAACTTCATGTCCTAATGTGTTATCAGATCTTTTGTAAACTAGTACGCCTAAGCAGGGCAATTTTCCGTTTTGTTCAATTTCGGCGAGATTCGTAGTTTTGCACACGATTGAAACCCGAAACACCTCCTTCTATTATATTATTATTAAACTCCAATCACTTATTCACCGTGAACTATCCTCTCCACGATATAAAAATATTTTTTATGGTAGCCGCACAAAATGAGCGTGTTCTACTGCTTGCGGATTGACCCTAAACTCTCTTTGTTCGAGCGGCGTAAGCAGACGAATATATAATATTGGACCTCGTAGTAGAACAGAGGTGTTAGGGTATGAGATCCAACATTATGTAGCAGGTATAAAATGTGCTTGGTTGCGCTGATTCGAAAAGAGAGATGACGTACAATCCCCCATCAGCAGAACACGCTTCATATTTTGCACGTCTCTACCAAAGAAAATACAGCATATGCCATGGAGGAGAGCCATCTTCATGGCTCGGTCAATGTTTTTGGAACTTGCAATAGGCTCGGGCCTTTGGCCGTCGCCTACCACTCGTTCCAAAAACACGGCCCTCATAATGAAAAGACGGCGCTCTCCTCTTTGCTATGTAATATACTATTTTAGTACTCATGATATAAAAGTGGTTATGTAGACAGCAGGGCACAAGATTTTGAAATCTCTCAGATTTTGCGATTGAAGAATCTTCACAAGTCAAATGTGCATATTGTGATGAGATGCCAGTTATTAGATGTTCTTGGTGTAAAAAATCAATGTGTATCAAACATTTCTTTCACGATTCCCATATGTGTAATAAATATGAAGAATAATATCTCGTGGAATATATGTAAGTACCGTAAAAAAATGTTATTATCTACAAAATATTATGGGAAATAATCAAAATAAATTTCTGTAAAATTTTGTATACCACAATAATTAATTTGCAACACTTAAAATGCTTCATGAATGCGAAATGTGTTTTAAGGTTAGTTCAACCCTTTCTAATCAGAATCCTGATTCGAAGTCCTTGAGATAATTTTTCACTAGGACCATTAAACTGCAACTGTTACAATTGTTCAAGAAAATAACATTTGACATCAAGGGCAGTTGACCCTCTTTGAATCTGAAAAGGAGTGAAAAAAGGATATAACGTCCTGTATTTTGTAAACCACTTCATTAATCATTCAAAAGTAAAATTCAACTTGGGTAAAAATCATGAATTTTTGAGTATGTAAGCCACAGGGGTAGTTGACACTCGTTTTGGGGGATGATGTTCAAATGTAAATGTTTTACTGCAATCTAATAACATGATTTCAGTCTAAACAAAGTTTACACTGGCTTTATATGATTAATTTCACTGAAAATTATATATCTCAAGTAATTATCCCAAAACTTTGAAGGGTGATTTCACCCCCTGAATATGAATTTGGGCACGTATGAAAAAATACGTATACCTTATTTTTTAGTGCTCTAAAACATACATCAGAACGAATGAAATTAGAGGCGGAGACTTGGGTAGCCTTCCTAGAAGTAGGGGACAAAAAAATAGAACCAATCCTACAATTCCCTAAACCTAAAAACTTTAAACTGTTCAAACAAAGAAGATGAAACATGGGATTGGAGATTAGAACAAGATTCGATCTTTCAGAGAATGAAAGATCTCTTAACGGCAGCACCTATTTCAACTTGCCCAGATTTACCCCAACCCTTCCTCCTTGAGGCTGACACGAATAATACGGGGTTAGGAACCGTACTTAATCAAGCCATAGACGAGGTAAATTATGTAATGGCGTAAGCAAGCAGAGGCTTGATCGGTGCCGAATCTCAGTACTAGGCGTCAGAATGAGATTTTCTAGCCACAGTTTGGGACATTAAAAAATGTAAACCTTATTTAGAGGGTTACAGTTTCAAAGTAATAACGGACCACTTGGCGTTGAAGTGACTCCGCAACTTATAAAAACCCACTGGTCAATGAGCCAGATGGGCATTAGAGTTACTGGAATATGACTACGAAGTCATATATCGTAAAGGTAGTTCAAATTTCATCCCTGATGCTCTCTCCAGGTCAGAAGAACCAGCAATACCAATACGGCTTGCATGAGCTTGTATTATAGAAAACCGGAAAGCAGACGTAGCCGATAAAAGAAACGACTGCTACTCAACTAAAATGAGACAAGTTAGAAAGAGACCGGAAGAATACGAAAAACTGAGAATCAGAGATTCGCAACTCTATTTTTGCAGAACCGACCCATTGACGTCTACTCTATTGCCAGACTCAAACCCTTGAAAATTAGTCGTACCCAAAAAACTTAGAACCAAGTTTTACGGGAAAATCACGTCGAATTTCAGGCGGAACATTTAGGCTTCGAGAAAACTTACGCGAAAATATCCGATCATTACTTCTGGCCAGGGGTATATTCGGACGTTAGCAATTATGTAAAAAAGTGCCAGACTTGTCAAAGAGTGAAACCAAGTATTCGAAATAAGATAGAATTGATGGGGAAAAGGGTTGACAAAGAATCATGGACCATTGCAGCATCCAATATCTAACTTACTAAATGGGTCGAAACAATCTCAATTAAGAAAGCTACCGGATCACGATAGAATTAACCGATTAAACAAACTCACTTGTAAGTGAAGTTCAATCCGGGTTGCGTGAGTCGTCTCGTTCGAATAGATCATTATGTAGTATCACTTCTCCTCTTTGATCTGATCACAGATTTTAAAGCTTTTTGAATTCAAAAATTGGCAGAATCGCGTCTTCGGTCTTCCGGTGACGCCCCGCGTTATCACGTCATTTATTTCAAAACAGACAAATCGAAAAATTATAAATTAAGAATTTTTCATCAAGACGAATTTGGGTTAGGGAGGGAATGATCTATTCGAATGAGGCGACTCATATAATCCCGATTGAACTTCACTTACAGGTAAATTCGTTTGATCGGTTTTATATTCCGTCGTCTCGTTCTTCTTGATAATTATGTAGATGTTTAAGCATAGATTGCGATTTTCTAGGAAAGGAATTTTATTTATATAACTTTCATTCGAACGGTTATAATTTTGAATCTTATTTAATACAACTGCCTTAGCGAACACAGTTTTACCAGTTAATGGCTTTTTATGAAAACGAGAAAATACTGTGGACTTTTCTGCCCATTCCGCAGTCTGACGAATAATATAAACATTTACTCCTCTTTAGATAGCTGCAGATGTAGAAGTATGTCACGTACTATGAGGTTTGAAAATAGTCTTTTCGACTTCGCTTATGTTTAACATGTTCCGTATCCGTCGGGATAATGTTTGAATCGTACCGCCTTTGTACGGTTTTTTAGATACGATGAACAATTCTTTAGCAGATCATCTTAGTTTCGCTGTTATAAAAATATATGTTTGTAACGTAGATGCCACACAAAGTTCTTGCTGCTCGCAAACAAACGGAATTACTAAGAATGGCTGAGACTTATTTACTTCAGTAGTCTTTAAACGACCAGAAATTTTCATTCGAAATAATAATGTTTTGTAGCAGAATTTTCTATAACGTTTTTATACGTTGTGATGTAACTAGGGCGTGTATCATCACTAATTTTTCTGTTATTTGTTGAAGTGATAACTGACTATTTGGACAACATGTTTCAAAATAATCTAGAACTATTTAGGGTTCGCAAGTGCATTCATACTTTGGATTCTGTGGCTTTAAAACTGAAACTCCTTTTAAAAATCGTCTCAATAAGGGATTATTGCCAAGTTCTGACAAAGAAATTGAAGAAATAGCCGACCTGTAAGAATTAATAGTACCATAGCAGCCTATTTTGTTAATAATGATCTTCAAAAAGGACATTACATTTGAGATCTCTGCATCGAATACTGAAAAATTATTTGTTGTCCCTCCATGTGCGCAAGAGTTTGTTGTACTGTTTTATTGCAGAATCAGATCTCTTGAATAAATTGCCCCAGTTGGCCCTACTACAACAATATTTCTGGTCGGACCCCGACCGGGCTACCCCTGGTAAGGTTTCATGGTCAGCTACCGGTCGAGAGCAGACAGGGCTACATTTTTCTTAAATCACCTAGTCGCGAGCCAGCCGCTTACTGGCCGGGCCAGACCTCTGAGTCTGGCGTCTGTATAGACACTTAGTAAGTTTTAGTCAGTTTTACACCTCGAAAGAGAATGCACATTGCACTAACGTCGCATCGTCTCCTCGAAGTTCGTAAATAAAATCGTGATCCGTAATTAAAATCAACCTAATTTGAGTAATCAGTCTGAAAACCCCACTTAGTGCGCGGATAATTATTATTTTAAATTAAAGTATAGTCTTGTATATTCAATATTCCCTTTCTTCCTTCCTTACCTCAAATAACCACGTGGTTTCAAAGATAAAACAATTGCTAAAACATTCTATCTTCAATGATTGAATCTCTACTCCAATTTCCTGGCAAGAATTTGTTAACTTGATTTGACTTTTAAAGTTAACGGTATTCTTTACGATCCGCCTTAAAAGGCAAATCAAGTTAACAATTTCTCGCCTGAAGCAATATTTTTTAGCCGCTCCATAACCGGATTACCCGACCCGATCCCGGCCTGGATTAAAGACGGAATCCGACCAGTTTACCGTGACGTTTTTAGCTGGATCCTGGCCAGTATCCCCGACCGGCGCCCGGTTGAAACAGGGGCTATCCGGGCGGGTCCTCTTGTTTTCTTCTGATTTTATATACGACGCAAAGATGCACAAATTACTTCTCTCACACCACTGCAAAATTTGTCTACTAATTTTGTTAAGTTTAGGGATTTTTACGCATTTATTTATATGTTCTTTCTGATCTTTTGCGTCCCACCAGCCGTGAGCTTTTGCTCATGGTAACATGCCCCCCAACTGGTTAGAGACGCATCAAAAAATATTTCCATTTGGAAAATTGAATCTCGAATAGGGTTATTTACGGAAGTAATGTTTTTTAATCCACCAATCTTATTCGATTTTCACTTCAGGCGTAATCTGCATTTTTGGATGAGAATTCCCATTATGCTTTTGTAAAGCTATATAACTCGAAGTCTCGAATTTTGAGACAATTCAAAGTGGCTAAAACTCAAGGCCCTTAAAAGCGAGGCTGGGGTGCTAGGGAATTTTATTTATTGGTAGGCGTTTATACATCTGGTAGTGGTAATATAATTAGAAGTAAATTTTTCTTGTTCGTTTCTGGAAAGATTATGTTATTCACGAAAGATTTAAGCCTTAATATAATTGTCAATTACTTGTAATCCTCTGATCCGATTTCAGTTCATCAACAATATTTTAAGTTTTTTTTTACATTGTTTTTAAACTAAATCATTGTTGTGGAGGTTGAAGTTCTTTATATATATCATATGCCTCATTTCCAGGAAATTGCCGAAGATCTGAATGGTCTATTTGCTGAACTGTTCCGGATTTCTTGTCGACTGCAACCCGAAATCGCTTCCGATTATTATATAGTGCACGAAGAATATTACCCTCAAATATACCCACGATTTGATCCTTGTTGTTCGTTAAAATACAATGTTCTTCGGATGGTTGTATTTTGCGAAAATTTGAAGCATTGTTTCTTAACACAACATTAAAATTTGCAGGAAAAATGTAAGGTAATACAACTCCAGGCAGCCCGTAACCAACAGAAGGCCTGGCGAGAGTAAGAGGCCTCGCAGGAGAATGAGGTCTGCCAGAAGAATGAGATCTGTTCGGAGAATCAGGTCTGTCCGCAGAATGAGGTCTGTCCGGAGAATGAGGTCTGTCCGGAGAATGAGGTCTGTCCGGAATATAAGGTCCTCCATAAAAAGATTCATAATTTGTATGTTCGCCATTAGGTAAAGAGTCGAAATGCAAACTCAATTCTGTAATAAAAAATATAAATGGATATTCAATATTCTAAACCAGATGTTTTACTTCTAGACGAGACAAACATTTTATTAAATTTTGAGGTTATGACGCTCCAATTTTAAAATTTCAAAATATTAGTTTATACTTGACAACTATGTATAATCTACGAAGAAACTTTTTTAATTTCCGTTTAATAATAAGGCTAGGACAATGTATATACAAGATTGTATTACTTTAACTCTATTTTTAGTCGAAACTTTTTTAACAAAATTTTTTACGATATATTGTATCATCTACAGAGCAGTCGGAAATATTTGAATAAAAACATCAAAAACCGGAGAAGGCCTTCACTACATTAATATTCACAATGTAATGTTTAAAATAGTAATTTTCTAAATAGCACTGTCGCTACATCGTGGTTTGCTGTTGCCTTTTTGTTAAAATAAATATTATGATATCAAATGATACTAACAAAAGCTTCTCCGTGTAGCATACATCCCAGGTGGAGAGCTTCACGAAGCGATCGTACGCTACAGTTCACACTTAATCAGTTAACTGATAATGACGCATATATGCGGAGAAAATCTCCGTGACAAAACTGGTAATGATGCATATGAGCGATTTTCAAAAAGATTTCAATTTGTATCTCCCTCGATGTTTATTCGATGATCCTATAACATTTTTGACTTACTAAGGGGATTACAGCACATATAGTGACCTACTTTATTAGTCCATACAGAAAAAGTACCAAAAAAATTACAGTTAGGTATTCCATTTTTGTAATTAAGTAGCCACTTTTTACCCCCCCCCCCCCCACACACAGTGTCCCTCCCTACAGATTCACATACTTGAAATGTGACAGGACCGGTAAATTTTTTAAAATAATATTGACCTTGGTCCTTTCATTTTTTTAAATATATGATGCAGTTCAAATTGTAATACTAACATGCTAAAGATTATAAATACTGACTGAAAGAATCATGCTTATATGTCTGTCCCTCGGTTTGTTAACAACTCCGAAGCCTCTATAATTTCATCGAATTTAAGGTGATAATTCATATTATAATCGATTATAATTATGAAAAATAGATAGTTTTCATCCAATTTTAAAAACACATGACGTTTTCAGAATCTCAAAAATGACTAAATTCTCGTAAGTCGTCTGAGAACACGGTAAAAACTATAGGTTAGCCTGAATAACAACTCCTAAGCCTCCCAAAAAAAGAGGTACAAACGCAAAATAATTTTTTTTTTTTCAAAAAAAATTCCCCACGAAATTCGAAGGGCTGATGGAACAAAACACTTTCCCGAAGTTGGAATTATTTTAAAAAAATGGTGTGTTTTATAACACTTAAAAATTGCAAATTACAACTCCGAAGCTAACGACTCTGAAGCCTTTTGACAACTCCGAAGCCTTTTTTTGCACTCGCTGGTAAAAGGTTCAAAGTCGCATTGAAGAGAAAGAAAAAAAAGTTTTAAAAGTACTTCTTTTTTAAGTTCTTCTAAACTTCTTCATGAAATATTGTTTATAGATATTTTTTTACGAAGAACTCGTCGAGTTTAAGTTTAAATTGTGAAAATCAAATTTGTAAATAATTATTCAAACAAATTTTCAATCAATTTAAAAAAATCCAAAAAATTTCAAAAAAATTCGTTAACAAATTTTAAAAAAAAATGCAAACAAATTTTCGAACAAAAATTAAAAAAAAATTCAAACAAAAATTTCATAAAAATGTTTGAGAAAAATTTTCAAAATAATTTTTGAGAACAATTTTCAAAATAATTTCGAAATTTTTTTAGAATGTGCAGAAAACTTTTGCACATTTAAAAAAAAATTCGAATTATTTTGACCCGCTAACCCAGGTGCGAATTGACCGTCGGCCCACGGTCGGGCCAACCGTCGGACGGTCGGTCCAACTTTGTGCGCCACTGGTCGGGCCAACCAGCTAAATGATAACGGTCAACCGCCTTTGACTTCTCAAAGTCGGCCCGACATTTGATCCCATATATGGGCCATCTATTAAGATGATGTCGGCCCAACCTTGGGCCGACGGTCAATTCGCACCTGGGCAACCTTGGGAAATACACAAAATAGGTGTTCAAAAAATAAATAATAATTGATTGCGAGTATTTTGACTATAAATGTTAATGGTCCTGCTTAGAATGAATACATAAATTACATTTTTAAACATTATATTACAAATAAAATTTCTAACGCTACGGGGTTTCGAACCTACACCTATACCTGAATCTATCGCCTAGCAGTCGGGAGTCTTACCCATTACTCTATACCTAAAGAATTGAAAGCCAATGAAAAAACCATCCTCATAAGCTACAGCTCAAAGCAGTTAAGAAAAACAATTAGTTAACTCTTTTTTCTCATGAATTTTTGTATTATTATGCGGCATCATGTAGATCTAAAATAAATTAACTGTTAACGGGAATATAAATTAAAATTTTTTTAAATAAATAATTTAAATCGATTACAATTTTTAGTTTTTAATATTCCCGGGCGGAAGCCCTAAAATTGTTGTTTAACAAAATTTTTTTTCAACCAATTTTTTTCAAAATTTTTGTTTTAATTTTTTTCAACACTTTTTTTTCAACAATTTTTCTTCAAACATTTTTTTTCAAAAATTTGTTATCAAACATTTTTTTTCAAAAATTTCTTATCAAACATTTTTTTTAAACAATTTTTTTTCAAACATTTTCCTCAAACTTTTTTTTAACAATTTTTTTCAAAAAATTTTATTCAAAAATTTTTTTTTTAGGTGCCCACTTTGACTAATTTTTCTTTTTGTTATATTTTTTTTCGCGTTTTAGACCATTTTATAACGTTTGATAATGACATAAAATGAACATTGACAATTTATCTTAAAGATGGAACTTAGAATTTTTTTTTTTTTAAAAAGGAAGCGTCTACATTATGGTGGCTCTTATTTTTCACTTTTCGAATTTCTTTGCTCTCACCCCCCAGTTTTTTTCGAATGCCCAACAAAAAATGTCCTTCAAATTTGAGCAAAATCGGTTAATATTTAGGGGTGGCGCAAAGACCATGAAATTTCACTTTGATTTAACATGGGAAAAAGTCAGCTTTTTGAAAATCTAATATTTAAACGCGATAATATGTTACAAATAATTCTGTGTTTCAGTATATTGTCCAGAATTCGTCAGAGAATAAGAATCAATAATAAATTTTGAGGTTGAATAATTTTAAGCCACTCTTATGGGTCCCAAAGGAAACCCCATAGTGACAAATTTGAATTTTACGTAATAATGCGGTTTATTGACGCTTTTTAAAAGTTTTTTGAAAATAAATAATCATTAACTGGTAATTTGAGAATACCAAGTCATTTGTTAAATAATATTCAATTATTTAAACAATTTTAATTTGTTTAAATATTTTTTTTCAGTTAACTCGCGAAATGAACGTATTTTCTAGAATTTATTAGTTATATAATTAATGATAACAATCAAATAATTTGTTTAAATAATTTCACAATTATTTAAATAATACGTATTTGATCAAGTATATATTTTACCTAAAAAAAACAGGAAAAATATTTTATCTCACTAAATTTTCGAAAAAAATTCAAACATTTTCAAGTACTAATTTGTTCATCATGAATACTCGTAGATGTTTAAACAAATTCAAATTGTTTAAACAATTTTGTTGTCTACATATTTTATTTTTGTTATTTCTCGAAAGATTGAAATATTCGTATGTTCTACTTTGCTTTTTGAAAATACTCTTAAGTGTTTAAACAAATTAAAATTGTTTAAAAAATGGAATATTCGTTAAACAATGACTGAGTATTCTTAAATTATCGATTAATGATTATTTATTTTTTTCAAACTTTCAAAAAGCGTCAATAAACTGCATTATTACGTAAAATTCAAATTTGTCACTTACGGGGTTTTCTTTGGAGACCCAAAAGTGCGGAGTGAGAGCAGGGAAATTCGAGAAAAAAAATCCAACAAGTATAAATAAGAACCACCCTAGTTTACATGTACCGAAATTTTGGTACAAATATGGGTATGTCTACACAAAAATCCAGCTTTTCGTACCCAAATTTCGGTCGTTTTGAAATAATGAAACCTAGTATATCCAACGGCTGGCCCATATTTGGGCCAACCGTCGGGTGCATCATGGTGTCTTGTACAAGCCAATGTTATGCCGACGGTCGGGCCATCTCTTTTCCAGAGTCGGGCCGACCGTACTTTCACGGTTTTTTAAAAATAATGAACCAGCGTTTATCCGACGGTCGGCCCATATTTGGGCCAAGGTTTGACCGACCGTCGGGTGCATCATGGTAACTTGTGGCTAACCGACTGCTTTATCCAGAGTTGGACCGACCGCATTCTTGCGGTCGTACCGACCAATCTGCCAGAGTTTATCCGATCGTCGGCCCAACGTTGGGCCAGAATAGGGCCGACAGTCGGCTTTTCGCCCACCGCCGACGTCGGTTGCCAACGTCGGTGAGACCATGGCAGCTTGAAAACACCTTAGTCGGCCCAACTCTGGTTACCGTATATCGGTTACCAAAGCAGGGCCGACTTTGGGCCTATGGTCAATCTCTGGCAGCCGACCGAATTTCGCACCTGGGAAGCCTGCCAAACCCAGTTTTACACCTTTATAATAATGTACTTTAAGTAAAAGAATAATTTAGACACAAATTAGTGGAAAAAAATAAATAGTCTAGATCAAACAGTTTTTCCACGTTATAAAGTACATCCTGGTACATATATCTAAGGAAAATGATAACAATTATTGCATAATTTAGAACTTCAGTTTACTCGCATTTCGGAAACCAAAATTGAAATCCATTTTCAAATCGCCCATATATGCGCATTTGGAATAATTGTCACAAAACTCAATGGATTTCGATAAAAATTGGTATGCCCTAGTTCTTTTGGTCGCCGATGACGAATCCGGCGTCAGAATTGAGAAATTAAAAATGGCGGATCCAATATGGTAAACTAAAATGCAAAAGTCACGTGATTTGAATGAAAGTTAGTACTAAGTGGTTTTTTTGGTCGCTGATGACGATTTGTCATCAGCGACCTAAAAACCCCTTGAGAAATTAACTTTCATGATGAAGACGGAATTATTTGCCTCTACCAGTTTGGGCACATAATGTCGATTTCAAGCCTACCAGTTAACTGGTTAAACACACAAACTGACTAATAAGCCCATATAAAGATCTATATGCTCTTTACCCCAACCTCATCAACGGAGCAAAGCTCTCCACGAGGGCTCATGAGTATCGGAAATCTTTCATTAGGGACTTATTTGCAGGCTAGAGCAGGGAGTGGTAAGATATCCCACGCCATGGTCTTTAACCCAAATTCGCACCACCTCCCACCGCCACGACGCAGTTAGTCTCAAGCCTGACGCCGTGTTAATTGGAGAGGGAAAGAAGACTCGAAGTTCCTAGGCGGCAATTCGAGAATGCCCCCCGTCGATTTTGACCATAGACCGCAACTTAAGCACTCATTCACAATCATATACCCTATACCCATCCATTAATGCATGATCACATATCAACTACATTGCAAATTACAACTACATTCACAATTTTCTTCATATGTAGATGTCATTTGGTTCTACTACTGCAACGAATCTATCCATTTTTAGCCCAAAATTTATTGCTTTGGAAGTTAGTCTGCCTATATTGATTATTTTGTAATGATTTCCCCATAATAATTCCTATAATAATTTCCTATAACCGTAAAAAAATAATAACGATATTCATTATATAAAATCATTGAAGGCCTATACTGAATTTCTTATAATATTTTTGTATAAGGAAGATTTTGAAAAATATCGCAATGTGGATAGAATGCAAATCATACAAGGCTTATTGCTATTTTCAGAGAGCTTGAAAATGTACTTAAGATTATTGATATATTATATCATCATATTCACCAATTGAATTAAGGATAACCACCAATGTGAGAACCAGAGTATACACGATCCTCATTTTTGTCAAGGAAGATGAAAATCTGATTGTCCAACTAATGAATAGTCTGGTTCTTGATTAGAGTATATATACTTTAGTCGTTATCTCAGGGATTATACGCGCCAAGCTGGAGCGTCTGAGATATTTACATTTCATAAAACAGTTCAAGGAAATAAATTCAGTTATAAAATTCTTTAAAACTGATACAAGCATTTATATAATCTTTTACGTTTTAGGAAATCTGGTTTTTATATGGAAAATTAATATATTTTTCCCAGTCCTTAGCATATTTCACTTTTTAGAATGTTTTTAACCCAGGAAATTCTCAAGACGCTTTAATTATGTTTTTTTACCTTTACGTGCAAACAACTTTTTAAAGATGTTCTAATTATATCTTTTTATTTTTTATAGAATGGGTCAAATATAACGAGCTTTTTAGAATTTTCTCCAAAAAACTAATGAAGGTTACTTAACCTTTTTTCCATACGAAATGTCCCTAATGATTTTGCATCTTGTACAAGATTCCCATATCAGGGCTCGTATGTAACAGTTTCCATACAAAACGTCACAATTTTCCTTAGCAGTGAAGTAAATAATTATCAAAGTGTCTCAATGAAAATTATGGAACGTACGAATATTTCTGAATTAATTATTATACAAGTTTACATACGAGACCTTGTTTGTGACAGTTTTCATACGAAACGCCGCAATTTGATTGCATGTTGTAGCCTGGCAAGGCAAAGAATAATTAAATTGTTTAATTACAAGTATGCAAAGCATACTTATTATTTCGAAACATTTCATTATACAAGGTTCCATATACGAGACCTTCTGCGTGTGACAGTTTGCATAATTCAGGGACAGGATTGGCTTCCACAGTCAAGCAACAAATTAAGAAGTCATATCAGTGTTAATTGCACGAAACACTAATTTATAATATTTATAGATGCATACTTAATTTTTGAAATTTCGCGTAAATTTCAAAAATAATGTAGCAGAATTTTGAAAATATAGGAGTGGAATTAAGACGAACGAAATTGCCAAAAAATACCATCGGCCGCTTGAGGATCATCAAAGTAATAATTGCATATTAAAATAAGTAAAGAGTAAATAAATTTTACAATTAACCACCAGAGTCACCGGAATACAATTTGTCAGGGTACAGAACCTTTTTTCTTGTTTTTTTTTTCTTTCAGAGTGGGAAGGGAGGGGGTTGACATAAGATAAATTTTATGTGTGTAGTAACTGCCGTTTCCGTGTATAACAGTTCATATCCCCTCCCACCGATGTAGAGTATGGAATACTCTATACCCTTCATACATATTGCACCTCCCCTTGCCTTTTTGTATGATTCGAGACTTCTTCGTTTTTTTTTTTCAAGTTTACTGGATAATACTTTTTATTTCAATTACATTTTTCAATTTGCTCACGCAAAAAAATCTTCTCATTCATAATTTTATTTAGTAAACTTGTTTCCAAGATGAACTTTTTAGAAATAACCTCTGAAAAATATGTCACATCCTCCTTCTTGCGTCTGACCATCCACCCTCAACCTGTCTTCTGGACTTCTTGGAGGCTGAGTTTTCATCAGATGCCCTCATCGAGCTGAGTGTTGGCTTTCTACCTACACTTTCAAACAGCTGTTTTGCCGAAGGCTATTATACTTTACCTTCAGGTTTTGAGCCTGATCGCGGAGACATTTTCGCTGCATATCTCCTCTTTCATAGCATTTTTAGAGCTTTCTCCGATTCGCTTAACCCAGTTTTTTAGATCCATCAAGCGTATTGGCTCGACTTCATACGCCAGATGACTGCTGTTCTCACATACCTCCTTTTTTGGCTTGCACCCCACCCACAGGTACGCAAGCTTCTGCTCTTTCCTGCGTCATGGTGCTGTCAATTTTAGGAGTGCTGCCTCGTATCTTCCTCTGAGCCCTATACGTCTCCTCACGTAGCGAGAGGGTCCTTGCGGGTCCTTGTTTGTGGTGGCGTCCTCATTGCACAGACCATTTCCGCCAGACCTTCATTTTCCTCCATTGATAAATTATGTGACCCCCCTCCTTCCTAAAAAAAATCCCCGAGGCCGGCATCGGCCCTCGGAGCTTGCACCCGATCGGAATCAAAGATGAGGTCGTTCCTCCCTAGGGGTATGTTGTTTTTATCAGAACCTTCCATGTCTCGTCCTTTTCCTTCTTTGTCTGGCTGGTTTGGGAGGCCCTACCAGTAGCTAAGCTACCGCCTGTATTGCCGCCATAGTAATTAGAGGAGAGATCAAGCCCTACCGCGAAGACAACTGTAATTTGTTTAGCTTTATAAGCTTGAATGTTTTACTTCTACCCAGAAAACAAAAATACGTGGACTTGCATTTGCAAGGGTTTTGAATTCTTCTGGATTGCATATATGTAGCTGCAAATTCATATTGTCGCCGATAGGTTTCGGAAAAAATTTTCTTTATTATAATGAGTAAAATTATTTTTTGTTGATAGGTTTGGACTATATGTATTCCGCAAATGGCCGAAAATGCCTTTGCATACTCTAGAAGTGTTGCTAATTCCGTATGTTCTTGCTACATTTAATCCCGCTTTGCCTTTTTAATCCTGCCTTTTTAAAATCTGTAACCTACCTAGACTGTGTGTGTTTGTTTTGAATAGATCATTATGTGTTATTATTTTTACCTTCTATTATAGCTAGCTCATATTGTACGAATCTAGCCGCTGGTTTCTAGCGAACAGTTTGAAGATGTACGTGTTAGGACTTTCTTATTATAAGCCACTTAGAATTTCATCGAACCAGTCATTCAGTTTCCCATTTACCCTTACACTCGCTTTGCTACCTGCATATGTATATCGTTTTTATGGCTTGTAGGTGCCATCAATTGACTCCGTACTCCTTCAGGACTTCCGAAAGTTTACTTCTATCCACCTTGTCAAACGTTTTTTCTGGGTCAACAAATGCACAGAAAACTTTTTTATTTACTCTCAGAATTTTTTCTGTGATCTGCCTCAAGCTAAATATTTGATCCGTACATGATCTTCCTGGCATAAATCCACTTTGGACTTCTCACACCTTTTATTCTATTATTTTCATTACCCTACGAATAACTATTTTTGAATATATTTAATTACGATACATAGTAAGTTGATAGCTCTTTAATTATTGCATTTGCTTTCATCTCCCTTTGCTTTGTATATTGGTACAATAATCGCTTCTTTCCAGTCATCTGGAACTTCCCCCATCTCGATACATAAATTGACTAACTCGCATAATCTGTGAGGTATGTAGTCACAACCATATTCAAGCATTTCAGCGTTGATACCGTCTAAGCCAGCAGCCTTACCATTCTTCAAGTTCTTAATTATATCCCTAACCTCAGAGGCACAGACTCTCTCAACCTAGGTTTCTTACGTATCGTGTTCTATGTCGCAGTTGTGTTGCTCTATAACTTCACATCCCAATAATTCCTTGAAATAGTATCTCAAAGCGTCTAGTATCCCGTCTGTATCATATAGCATTTCACCCTTGCTATTTATCAAGCTGACCAATGCTGTACTTCTACTTCCTTTCATACTGATCAACGCCGATTTATAAAAAAGTTTTTTGCTTTCTTCTTACTTACCTCTTTTGGTCTCTGTAAGCATTTTCAAGTCTATTTATCTCCCCATCGCTAAGGCCTGTGATGTTAAGCTTTCTTCGATACGCTTTTTTCGTGGCGGCTGTGCGGATTTCATCGTTCCACCACGCATCACCAGACATTCTTTCTACAACCGCAGTACCACACACTTCGGTCGCGCTTCAAATAATGACATCCCGTGAAATAGTCCATGTGCCCTTTATTTATAGCGTATTAACGCCTCCCAAGTTGCCCTATCTATACGTTCGTATATTCTCTTCTGAAAATCCATTGGCACTTCCGGTTTCTGCAATTTCTCGATTTTAATTCGCGTTTGTTTCGTTATTTTGGTTCTCTCTCTTCTCCAGTCTTGACCTAAGTTCATTTTTGAGATTAGAAGGAACTAATTAGTTTTGCATCCAGAACTCCTCATAACCCTTGTATCTTTAACTAGCTCTCTTAGTCTTTCATTCGCAACAACAAAGTCAATTATACTGCGGTTATTTCCTTTAAACCAGGTGTACAAGTGTACAAGCATTTGTAATAAATAGGTTTTTTTCTAAGAATAAGCTAACTAATTTTCCCCCGTTATAGTATCATTTAATATTATTATATCATAATATATATATATATATATATAATATATAATATATATAAAAATATATAATAATATCATTGATTATCATTTAAAGTGTCCCAGAAGGCGTCTTTTACTTTGTTTCTTTCACCATCAACTGGGGCGTAGCACGCTATGATGAATCATCTTCTGATTCCAACTTTTATTCTAACCTACAACAATATGAGAGATGCAAATCCATGTTTCTTGACATGCTCTCTTGCTCTCTTTTTCACAATCAAACCGACCCTTTGACTACCACGTGATTCAGTATCTACCTCTAACCATATTTCAAGTCCGCCTTTCTGATTCCCATTTTTTATCTCATTAATGTTGCATCCTATTTTCTTTGTTTCAGGTATCCATACAATATCTAGCTTTCTTACGCTCATAGTTTCTCGTAATTCTGTTTCTTTAAGATCATTCACCCCTCTAGCAATCTAAAAACCTAGTCTCTATTCTGCGCCTGAAACTTTACTTTTTCTTTCACCGGGTGCGTGCCTTTCGTCAATGGAAGTTTCAGTCCATTCCGAGGCTATTGTACTGTTTTGATTATTCATTGTGTATAGTGTACGCCCAACTACCAATTTGAATCTGATGCGAGAAATGTATATTGTGAGTCAAAAACCATGTCCAAATTAAGTCGCTAGTCGTCGTAATTTGTTTGTAAAAAAATGTTTTAATCACTCCCCATGAAATATTTGGTACATTTGCCATTTTGAAAATGGATGCTATACTTCAACGGCCAATATCTATTAAGAAACTAAATCTACGATTTTTAAATAATAGCCGCTTGAAAGTTCACAAAACTATTATTAAGAGTTACTCGCCTTTTATTATCGTCCGGGAACATTTTTTTTGAATAACCTAATTTTATTATAGCAAAAATTTCTTAAATAAAAAATTCTTGGCAAGATATTTTTAATTTAAAATAGAGCTCACTCTTAAGGGATCTGACGTCACATCTGATAAAAATGAACGCAAGCGATGAATCTTGTATTTTTATCTCCGCAGAAACGTACTTTAGATAAGTAAATATTTTTTTATGATTACTCAACGTTCACAAAATAATTATTCGCGTTCTTGGTCTAGATTTAAAGAGTGGGATTCGCTCTTGATTTTATGAATTTTACCAATTTTGAATAAAAATTTTCTAGATTTCACAAGAAGTTGAACGAAAAATTAAAAAATATTATAAATATGACGCGAAATTTTCTACACTTTCAAATGGTTGTTCTTGGAAAGTTGTACATTTAATGTCTGCACAGGTATTCGCCTTGGAATTAAAGAATACTTTTTCGGCTTCAACTCATTAATAGTCTCGTGTGTACTGTCAAAGTCTTTTTTAATTCTTGGCACCAGCTTTCTTCTTGCATCAACCACAGATTTTTTTATATTGCGAACGTTATTCACTTACAATGCTTTTTGTGTGCTCTTGATACATCTATGGACTCTTTTTAGGGCTTTTTCAGATCTACGGTAGCTGCTTGTTTGCATTAGAAGTGTTTTGATGTTCCAGTTATTAATTGTTTTCCGCTTACGACTCTCGGGAGCAGTGGTCAGTTGATAATACATTTTTGAGACCCTCTAAAGTTATCCTTCATTTGTGAAATGCAAATGGATAAAAAGTCATCAGATTATATGTATAATATTATGGGAGAACACATATATGTATTTCTGGGGAAAAAACATAAAACAGAAAACGAAAAACATAATTTTGCTATTGCTTTACAAATGACTTTATGAGGCTGTGTTCATTTTTTTAACGTCGCTTACGAATGAGTGCAAATGTACATAAGAATAATAAGTCGATTACTTCTTTGTGATTATGGTCTATCTGTAAAGTTATACAAGTGCAAGTGTAGTATTAAAGAACATTTCATTTTTTATGGTTATAATTTTCTTTGTATGTGATGAAAGTTGAAGTTAATGGTAAGTAAATAAACTAGACAATATCTGAAAATATCTGACAATATCTTAGTTTTTGTTATTTTGATAAACTTGTTAGGAAGTGTTGTAATTTTAGATCATAAACGGAAGTTTTCGTACCTATTTAGAATTCCCCTGATAAATGCTCTTCATAAAATTATCTCAACCCATTTAATTAATTTTGTTATATTTATTTTTACATTTTCATTATAAATAAGAAGGTACTGGTTTTATGTAAAATCTCGACGTTTTGAGACCCTCTGAGTCAGAGAAAACGATTTTTACTAAGGCTTCTATCTGTCTGTAGTAGAAGTGGGTTGTAGACACGATAAATGTCACAAGACTGATCAGATTGGATTAAGGTTTAGCATATTTTTTAAGGCCCAACAAGAAAGAACAAGTTCGGTAGCCAACCATTTTCGACCAACGGTTCTGCTTTTATCCATCGAAAAAAAATGTTGAAAAGCAAAATTGTTTATCTCAAAAAGATCTACAAATTTACTATTGACTATTTTTTAAAAGGACGTATAATTTTTGTTTGAATCATGATAACTTAAAAAAAAATGCCATTTTCCGGCCAAACTATGCGACATATGGAAGAAGTCAGAAACATGAGTTCTGATAGAACTCGCGGTTTTCCTTTTGAACATCGAAAATGCTATTAAAAAATCGAAATTTCAAATAATCAGCCAAATAATGCAAGATAAAACAAAAAGTTGAAAAAGAAAATGGTTTCTTTTGAAAAGGAATACAAAATCTCCATTAACCATATTGTGATTATATAATTTACAAGATTAGAGGTAGAACATACGAAAAATCGAGCGCGAAGCGCGAGTATTGCAATGAGAATGTGTTTCTTAAGGCCGATGGAGCCTTCAGTAAATGAATTTCCTTTTTCATCTAAAATCGAAATTAATTTGACAAGCTCTTTAAAAGAAGAGGCTTCAAAAGTTTCGTAATATGGTAAAATTTGTCAAATAAAATATGCACAAGACAGCCTTGTAGCACCATAAGGTGCTATCTAGTACGACGTTACCAGATTTCAACCAAGCAAATAAAAAAAATAAAAAAATCAGCGTGAAATTCAAGACGTCGTCCAACACCAAAATGATGAAACGTTAATGTATGGCAACTTTGTGAACATTTTAACCATACAACCTACATTTTCATACATGACAATTGATGAGGAAACCAACTTCATACTCATCTTACAGAGCTTCAAGGTGCTATCTCCATGCAATTTGACTATAGATCTGGATAGGTGAACCAGAGAGGCTGCATCGCAAGGTGTAGCTACTCTGGGGAACTGACGGACTCTGGTCAGTAGGACTTAAAATAAGGAGCGATCCTTGCAGGGGGCAATGGCAAATCCTCCTGGAATACCAAGGGCGCGAGTTCTCATTTTCCCAAGCTACGATGTGATCGCCGTGTCAAGGGCTGAATGGTACCAGAGTTAACAAATCCTTGAACATCCCGGCCTGCCCCCCTCAGTAGAGGCGGACAGGCAGGGGTCTCGAAGTAGGTGCCTTAACGGGGACTTTGGGACACCAGGTCGAATCCCATAGTATGTAGACCCGCCCCCTGCAAGCGCGGCTCTGCAGGGGGTGTTTCTAATTTCCCTAGCTTCTCGTGGGACAATTAATGAAACACGATAAACAAAACAAAAACAACGAGGGGTCCGTTCCGGGACCCTCTTCTAACCCACCACTAGTGGTGGAAGGCTCCTCAAGGGGCAGTCTACCACGAGCGGTGCTCACTTCCAGATCCCTTGCGGCTCTGGACTACCGACCCTATCTAGGAGCCCTGAATTAGAGTTCCAATGGTTAAGACGGGAATCTCCATGATGCAGATTAATCTGCACCATAGCAAAGGCGCCTCGGCGGTTCTAACCAGGCGCTTGTTAGTGGTGCAGGCAGGAATTGCCTTAATCCAAGAACCCTGGTTATACAGGGAAAGGATAAGTGGATTGTCAGGATGTGGCTCCATATATAAGACGCCACGAGATGAAGTGCCAAGGGCATGCATAGCTGTCAAGGGTATCGACGTAATCTTGGTGCCTAAGATCTGCTCCAGAGATCTCACCGTTATCAAGGTGAGACTCAGGGGCAGTAGTGGAGAAAGTCTAGAGGTGTTTATTGCCTCAGCGTATTTCCCTGGCGATGCCGAGGGACCCCCGCCTCCCAGAGAGGTGGAGGCTCTAATTCGGCACTGTCGAGAGAACAAGATTCCTCTGCTGTTGGGCTGTGATGCAAACTCTCACCGATTTAATTGAATACATAGCGGGCATAGAGCTGGAGATTATGAATCGGGGTGATACTCCCACATTCCAGACTAAAAACAGGAGTGAGGTTCTCGATTTGACTCTATGTTCGAGTGTACTGAGGAGCAGGGTAGTGGACTGGAGAGTCTCCGATGAGGAGTCTCTCTCGCACCAGAAATATATCGTGTTTCTATTAACCCTAGGAAAACCGGTGGTTTCTAAGATCAGAAACCCCAGAAATACACTTTGGGACTCATATAAAGAGGAACTCAAAGGGAGGCTTGCGGAATTCCCCACAAGCTATGGTACCATTGATGATTTGGAGCACGCCGCGGATTTTCTGCGAAGGGCTCTGATAACATCATATGAGAAGAATTGCCCTACAAGCACAATTAAGTCTGGGAAGGGAGCAGAATGGTGGAATACCTACCTTGAGAGACTCCGTAAAAAGACAAGAATGTTGTGCAATGGGCAATTAGAACTAAATTTCCTTCAGACTGGGACATCTATAAGACGTCCCAGTATGAATACAATAAAAATATAAGAAAGTATAAGCAGGAAGA
Source organism: Andricus curvator (assembly GCA_932195095.1). Lineage (NCBI taxonomy): Eukaryota > Metazoa > Arthropoda > Insecta > Hymenoptera > Cynipidae > Andricus > Andricus curvator. The sequence continues at coordinate 45,367 of CAKNYM010043776.1, read as the reverse complement.
TTGGAGGGGCTTCTGCGAGAAATCAAAAAACATTCCGGAAACAGCGAGGCTCCACAAGATCCTGGCGAAAAATCCGGAAGCTCGCCTCGGGGTCATAAGGCTCGATAATTGTGAGTTTGCCGAAGACGGAGAAGCAACGCTGAATCACCTGATGGAAGTTCACTTCCCGGGTTTGCAGGGAATCCGAACCGACCAATAGGAGGAAGGCTGGGGCCAAGAGGTGGAAAGGGCCGATTGGAATTTCGCCGCTAAGGTCGCTGATTACAAAAAGGTGGAATGGGCCAAAGGGCCCTTCTGTTTCTTTAAATAACCAGGGGCGGATGGAATTTATTCAGCGCTTTTACAAAAAGGCATGGATTTAGTCGAGAACGATCCGAGTGCTCCCGACCACTGCAAGTAGTGAGGACGATGAAGAAATTGACGATATACCGGGCCGTCTGCTGTCACCCTCAAAGGCAAGCTTCAAGGACGACCTTCAGAAGTCCTTTGCGCAATTCGACGCCCAAACTTCCCTGAGCTGTGACCATGAAGGAATGGGTGGCTAGGGTGGCTCTTATTTTCAAAGATTGAATTTTCTTCGCGCTATCCCCCCCCCCCCAGTTTGGTTCCATTTTATGTAAAAATAATTTCTGCAGAATTTGAGCCTAATCAGACTAAGGGAAAGGGTACCCCTGGGCCCTTGAACATAAAAAAAACATATAATTGAAGAAAAAAGAACAATTTTATTTGTTTATTTTGCGAAATTTTAATTATGTAAAAAAATCTTCATACAAAAGTTGTGGATCTGTTGAAAATGCACATATTATTAATCATGACTTTTTCTTGTATGACTAACCTTTTCCGAGAAAAATTAGAAAATCATTTGTTTCTACTACAAGTCTTGATGCTTAGACCATGACTCTTTTTTATAACCTGGGAATTTTCGACGATATTCACTCACACTCTGGAGCACATACTGTTTCTGTTGTTCGTTTTTCGTAAATAATGTGTTATGTATATTCTTCCGTAAGCGTAACGCCTCTCTCAGTCGACGGTTCTGTCCTAAGGAATACATCATTCAAGTTAAATCTTCCGGAAAATCGTTTAGTGTCGGAAGAAACGAATTTCTCAATTCCATTTTTAATCATTTCTGGGATTTTATCGATTTGAATTTGTACTCGCTTCACATTCTCATTTGATGATTCTGTTTCGCGATTCAAAGCATTGAACATTTTGATTTTTGATTCTGATGACAATTTCAGATCAAAGGAAGCTAATGCGACAGTTTCAGAGCTTAAATACCATAAATGATTCATTAGCTTTTTTAATGCAACACGAGAGATACCGGAATCGACAGCTTGATATTCATAAAGTTTTGACAAAACCCTGAAATGAAACTAACAATAAAAATACAAATATTACATATCGCATTCTCTTCTTCTGGAGCTAATGCAAATTCACGACGAAAGAGAAAGATTTTCAAGCAATGAATAGCTTTTGCCATCCACCTCGCATGATGGATGGCCTCCGGAATACGGAAAAATAGTCCACGAGGTGGTACATCGCCAAGGAAAATTATTACTAATTCCGAAAATTCCCTATAATCCTCTCTAGGCTGCTGTTCCTTCAAAGTATTTTTAACAAAGTCAAGGATTCGAGATACGTCGCCCAGATTAAAGTGTCCTTTGACCTTTTCGTTTTCAATCCCTGATCGAAAATTATGAGCATTGATTCCAGACCAAGCCTTTTGAAACTTTTTAAAGATCAATACAGTTGGACCTGTAGTTCTGCCCATTTTTTCCTCGGAAACGCTTCTTAGAACAACTTCATATATATGACAAGAATTTCACAAACAGCAGATGCCTGCTCTTTTCCAGTCCCAGATTGCAGTACAGGCACTCGAAGAAGTTGTTCAGCATCGCCATTCGAAAGAATCACAGGAAGTCGATCGACGGTCTCCTTACCTGTTAACGCTGGAAGTAACTTACCATCCCAGTGCACGACAGCAGCTTGCAGTTCCGTGTCCATGGACTGCTTTTTAATTACAGTCGCCTTTTCTTCCCGTATTTGTTCTCTTGCACTGGGAATGGATGACCTGTTGATGACACAGTCCTGGACATCATGGCCTAGTGCCTCAGTAGTTGCAATTAGAACATGAACTGCATCCCTGTCACTGATTTTACATTTATCTAAGGCCGCAACAAGCTTAAGAGTCTTTAGTGTAGGGCTCCCTCTCGCCCGTTTTGCTTTTGGTGATGAAAATTCTAATTCTGTATCTTCTGGGAGAGGAGGTTCTACCACAATATTATCAGTGGATTTTCCAGCAACTGATACACTTATATCTGTACCTGATTCCAAACTGCTGTTGCTTGTGGATGACATCAATTCGGCAGTTTCATCTTTAAAAGAGAAAGAAGATATTTAATGATGCAAAATTAAATTTGAAAACTGAAATGTAAAAATAATTAGGAGTATTGCATGATTGTAATTTTTTTATACATTACTCACTTAGTCGTTCAGTTTTAAAATTGCTCCGCTCCTTTCTCATCAACGCTGCTTCTTCTCGTTCTACAACTTTTCTTTCTCTTAGAAGTTCCATGTAATCGATTCCAAACATAAACCCTTGTCGACCCTTTAACCTCTAATTTATTGAAAACTGCTTATCTTCTTCTATAGAAATATTTTCTAAAGCGTTCGCATGTGCAATGTCGAAAAGATCCTCGAGCTTCTATTTGAAATTTGCTTCTTTTTTCTTATTAGCCTCCGATTTTCTCCCAGCGTGTTTTTGCCGTTGTCTCCATTCTTGGTACAAACATTCTAATTTTAGGGATGCAGTTTCTCACTTCCTGCGTTGGAATTCGTGCTTTTTCCCAAAAACAATAACCTCCTGCAATGCTAGTCTAGCACTTTCGCGTAAAGTTAACTTCACAACACGAAGATTGATAAATAATGCACAATTAAAAACGTCTTTATTTGATGGCAATTCATTTCCAGATATTTTATACCAGTAATATCCAAGCAAATAAATGTTCTCATGTAATAGATGGGCAGAGGACATTGTGACATAACAATTGGCTTTGACTCGTCTGATATCTGAGAGAGAAATGCGTCAGGTATGTCTCTGAGTATCTGTATCTGCTTACTACAACTACTATATTATTACTATACTACAATACTACATTACTACATTCGTATGGGGTACATTGTTACCCTCTTGCCAGGTAGGCACACACCAGGTAGCGCTTGAACAAGAACACTCAGGAAACAGGAAAGACACAGAGAGACTAAAAGAAAGAGAGTGCTACGTAATTTATGGAAGCCCCTAGACTATCGTCTACTGGAGTACTTGGAGTAGCTTTATTCGTAGCATACTTCTTCGCATTTTTCTCGAAAACAGTTAATCATACGAGAAAAAGTCATGGATAACAATATATGCATTTTGAATAGGTCTATCCCGCTTAAAGTAGTAACTTGCTAGACGTTTTTATCAAAAAAACTGAAAAACCTTATCATCCTACGAAAAATTTGATCCTCCGCTAATTGTCAGTTACGTTTTTCGAAATTCAACAATCTCAATTTTGAATGCAAAACCTAAGGCTACGGATTGGGATAGAAGGAGGGGGGGGGGTGATAAAATGCTATTTCAAACTATGAAAATAACATTCCAAATTGGTGGGTCTTCAATCGTAAATCCTGAAAATTTAGGAATTTCAAATAATAGATCGTTACGATAGGAAGAATTTTCAATTGTAAATCTTCAAACTTAAACTATTCCAGAAAGGTTAAAAAATTACATGCATTCTTTCAAAATATAAATCTTGAAAATAGAGTAGTTTTCCTACTCTATATGTTTTTTTTTCTCCTCTTCTCAATTCAAGAATTTTCATTTGTAACTAATCAAAATTGTAGAACTGGAATTTTAAATCTCCAAGGTTCTGTACTTTGAATGATTCGCATTAGGGATTTTTTCAATTTGGAAGATTCGGAATTAAAACTTGACCTTCATCTACAATCATCAAGAATTAAAAATTTGTACTTATACACATCTTTAAAATCAAGCAACTCACCACTGCCTAGTAACTATACTCGCCTTCCTCCTGGCTCTAGGAGTACTCCTGGAACCACTTGGAATGCGAGTACCTCTTGAGGGTGGCTTCTTGCAACGTGACGTACTCCTTCCACAAGCCTGGGGAGCCATCGTGCGTTGAAATTTCAATCCAAAAAGACGAGGTTTTAATAAAAACAGTTAATTTTCAACCAAATAGTTAAATTTACAACAGAAAAAGGAATTTTTAAGGAAATAGTTAAATTTTTAACAAAAATATGAATTTTGAACGAAGAATTTTGATTTTTCTCCAAAAGCACGAATTTCAATGAAATACGTGAACTTACAACAAATTGATGAATTTTTAACTGAAAAGGAAAAATTTTCAAAGAAAAGTGGAATAGTTACAGTTTCAGTGGAAAAAAAAGAAAATTTTAGATAAAAAAATAAACAAATTTTCAACTAAAATTATCAATCTTCAAACCAAAAGGTTAATTTTTGAACAAACGAAATAATTTTCAACCAAAAAAAGACGAGCTTTCAATAAAATACATGAATTTTCAACGCAAACTGGAATACGAGTAGTTAAATTTTCTGTCATGAATATTAAATTTCTACCAAGAAGATTAATTTTCGACGAAAAAGGAAGAATTTTCAAGAAAATACTTGAATTTTTGACTAAATGGTTGAATTTGCCACTGAAGAATCTAAATCATCAACCAAAAATTCAATACTTATATGTTCAGTTAAAAACAAAATTAAAATTATTTTTCAAACAGAAAAACCAAGTTTCAACGAAATAGTTTCACTTTCTACTAAATTGTTGAAGTTTGAACCCGAAAATATCAATTTTAAACAGAAAGTTAATTCACGACTAAATAGTAGAATTTCAATTAAAATGATCAATCTTCAAAACAAAAGGTCAATTGTTAAACAAACGGATTAATTTTCAACCAAAAAAGACGAGTTTTCAATGAAATACATGAATTTGTAACTAAAAATGGAACAGTTAAATTTTCAGTATAAATCTATTTTTCAACCAAAGAAAAACTGAAGTTTCAACAAAATATTTGAATTTTCAACTCAACAAGTGAATTTTTAAACAAACAAAAAATTCTATTTTTAGCAACAAAAAAATGGAAAATAGAAGTTGATTTTCCACTTACGATCTCTCGCCATCCGCATCAATTGTGATGCAAATTGAAATTAAAAATTTTTTCAACATGAATATAGGAAACTTCGAAAAACTTTACTTTTGTAAAATGCTGACGAGGTTTCCGCCTCGCAAGTGCAAAAGTCCGAGCAAAGGCGTTTAGCCATATAAATTAAGCACACCTAAAAACTTAGATGCAAGTTACACGGCATTTCCCTTCCTCCCTAATCCAAATTCTGCAACTCTGCAAATATCCCTACCTGGATCACCCTTATCTATGAACCGTCGAGGTGCATCGGACAGAAGTCATCATCGCAGTTACTTGAGCAACTTGGCACGAGCCAGATTAACTCCGACTTTTGCCCGTCCGTACGTCGGGATTTCGAATCAATCGGAAATTTTGAACGGCAACACAACGCGTCCTATCCCGGTTTAGCGGGACCATAGTTTTCCCGGAACGGTAACGGGAGTGACGTTTTTATTTTGCGTGTCCTATCCGGCCTGGTTAAAACTAAATTAAAAACGGCCTAGAAAATTCTAGTCTTTCTCGAATTTTAAAACGAGACACAGTAATTTTCATGGTAGGCTAAGATTTTCTTTCAATAGAACAAGATAAATTTTTCATTTCTCATAAAAGTGAATCTAGAGAGAGAACAGGTGCTCGCGTGTTGTGTGGCTTTCGCGGCTGCCTAAAGAAAGGGACTAGAGTGGGTTAATAAATCCACGAAAATAAAAGGTTTTCGCCCGCTCTATCAAAGGGAACGAAAAGCCGGAAGTCACCTTCGTTCTTTCTGGATTTAGTTTTCCTCTCTTCGACGACGAGCGGTATTGTTAATAAGACAACGAATTTTGTGAGCTGTATATCTTTTAATTTTTATTATCTATATATTTCTCCTGCGATGTCGACACATTCTACCCATTGTAGAATGTGTTCTTCGAATTGCTGCTTCGTGTTTCATTTTTTCTGTCATTAAACAATAAAAATAATTAGTCCGAAAGTAGGGAAACCAACCCACAAAATAATTATAGAAGACTGTGTCATATTACATCGTATCGCATTATATCGTATCATATTGTATCATACAGTGTGATAGTGTATCACAATGTATCATATTATGCCCTATTTTTCATTTTGCATCGTATTGCATCATATTGTATGATACTGTATCATATTCTATCATAGTATATGATATTGTATCGCATTGTATGGTATTGCATTATATTGAATTATGTTGAGAGAGGGGGAGAGGGGGAGGGTATTTACCTCGCGCTTCGTGGTCGCTAATGCATGTACCTCGCGCTCGGGTTTTTTCGGTTTTCGCACATCGTGCTTGGCTTACATAAGAGGAAGAAATTGACTTGCAAATATTATAAAATACACAAAACCTCTACGTTTTAAGTAATTGTTAACGTTGTTTTTATTTTAGATCAAAAAGGAAGTTTATTTACTTAAGGCTCTATCGGCCTTAAGGAACACATTCTCATTAAAATACTCGCACACTTTTTTGAAGTCCAAAGAAAAACGCTTAATTGCTTAAGAAACAGTTTCGGTTTAAATTATTGAAAATGCTGCCAAAAAATCGAAAATTTCGTTTCTGGTCTAGCATTGTTTGATTTATTCATAGAAAACTATATTAAAATTTTTTTACATAAACCCAATACCTTCTCATCAGGATGAGAATGTAAAAATTTGATTTTTTGTTTATTTTGTAATTTAATTTTTCACGATTAAAACAAAAACTACGCGTCCTATAAAAAAATAACCAACAAAAAAATTTGTAGATCTTTCTTGGATGGATAATTTTTGTCTAACCATCTTTTTTCGTATCTTGCATAGTCTGAAAGCAAAACGGAATTTTTTATTTTATTTTTTATATGTTTCATGGGGTCTTTGAATTTTTGATTTTTCAAGAAAATTCAAAAAGTTGTTATAATAATCTTCTAGGGCTCGCAAAAAGCAACGTTTTTCTATTTCAGGTTTTTTTTTCATATCGTGCGTTTTTTTATCGAAAAAAGTCGTAAGGATAAATTGTTCAGATTCCTGAGTACTACGAATTTCCGTACATAGAATTTTGAAGTTTTTAAACAAAAATTATTTCAAAAATTTTGAAAATGCTCTAACTTTTTGAATTTTTATCAAAAATAGCTGGCTAACGAACTTGTCCTTTTCTTTTAGGGCATGCAAAAATGTGCCAAAGTTCAATCCAATCTGATTATTTTTTCAAAAGTGATCGTGCCTACAGACTACAGACAGACTACAGACAGACACATTGTTAAAAATCGTTTTTTTCTAGCTCAGAGGGTCTCAAAACGTGGAGATTTGATGAAAACCGACTAAGTAAAATTTTACATAAAACCAATACCTTCTCATTAGGATGAGAATGTAAAAAACAATTTCGCTATTAAACATTTTATTACAACTTGTGTAGTTTTTCCATAAATTTAATTTGTCCATTTTTAATGTTATTTTTCACGATTTAAACTAAAAATACGCATCGTAGCGTAAAGTGGTTTGAAACAAATTTGTAGATATAATTTAGAAATTCGAATGAACATTATGGAACATAATGAAAAATGTTGTTAAATAAAATGTTATTGTAGCTTGTGTCCTTTCTCCAAAAAGGTAATTTTTTTATTTTCAATATATTTTCATAACAATTATTTATAACAGATTTTGTAGATCTTTTCTGGTTGAATAACTTTTGTCTTTTCATTTTATTTTTCGTCTCTTGTGTCATTTTTCCAAAAGTTTAATTTTTTTATTTTCAATCTTTTTTTTTTACGATTGAAATAAAATCTACTTGTTCCATCTAAAAATTAATAATAACAAATTTGTAGGTCCTTTTTAGGTTAACAACTTTTGTCTATTAATTCTTCATCGTTCCTTGTGTCCTTTTCCAACACATTTAATTTTTTAATTTTCAATGTTATTTTTTACAATTAAAACAAAAACTACGCGTCCAATGAAAAAAATATAATGACAAATGTATAGCTCTTTTTTAGATGAGCAATTTTTGTCGATTCATTTTTGTCATAGTTTGTGTCGTTTGTCCAAAAATAAAATTTAAAAATTTTTTATGTTGTTTTTTACGAATAAAACTAAAAACCACGCATCCTATCAAAAAATAATTAATAAAAAATTTGTAGCTCCTTTTTGGGTGAACAACTTTTGTCTTATTTTTTTCGTAGCTTGTGTCGTTTGTCCAAAAATTACATTTTTTTATTTGTAATGCTGTTTTTACGAATAAAACAAAAACTACGTGTCCTATCAAAAAGTAATCAATAATTTTGTAGATATTTTCTTTTGGGCACATTTTTTGTTGATTCACCTTTATTCTGATCTTGCATAGTTTGACAGCAAAATGGAATTATTGATTTTTCATTATATTTTGTGCGATCAGATTTTGAATTTTCGATGTTTCAAGAAAATTCAAAAAGTTGTTATGATAATTTTGTAGGGCTTTCAAAGAGTTTCCGAGTACTACGAATAGCCTACATAGAATTTCTAAATTTCGAAAAAATGGTCTCAAAAGTTTTTAAAATGCTCTAACTGTTTTAATTTTTATCCAAAATAGCTGGTTAACGAACTCGATCTTTCTTTTTGGCCCCTAAAACTGTGTGCTAAAGCACAATCGAATCAGATTAGTCTTTCAAAAGTTATCCGGTATACAGACGACGATGACAAGAACAAGGACGGCGTCATCAGCGCCACTTGCCATAACAAGAAATAAGAAAAGAAAGATTGAAAGCAAGTAGATTGAAGGGATACAAACATTCGGAAACAATCCATTCGTTTCGTGCTTTCGTGAAACACATTATTATAATTACAACTCAAATTAGTTATCTTTATTTACAACCCACGGATTTAATTCATAGGAAAGAGTGCAGTCAAAGGTCAGATATATGGTTATTTTGATTAATTATTTTCATTTTGTACTTGTAATAATCTATTTGATAACAAAAATTGCCAACTTATGATACCTAACCTAACCTATGTTAACTGTTAAAATATGTTTACTGTTTACTTTTAATGCTTTTAATTTTGTTATTGAGATTCAGATTTCAAATATTTATTTAAAACTTCAAATTGATTAGAATTATACTTATTCAACAAATGTTATCAGAAATAATAACCTAATTATTATACATTACATTGATAAATGCTTTTAAAATTTGACTGCTCTCAAGAAAATTGCTTCAGCTTGATACACTATATTCGGCAATCTTTATGAAGACAATTTTTTCGGGACAGTCGAATCATGATATTTAATTAGAATAATCTTATTGTATATAAATGTGTAAAAAAAGAACATTAGTCATTATGTATCTAATAAAGTGCTGATTATCTTCTTTCATTTACACAAAGGGTCTAGGGGGGTAAGCATGTAAAAATTGACCCTGCCACGTATCAAGCCTATATTCAGTGGCGGATTTAGGTATTTGCCGCCCCTAGGCTAACATAAATCAGCTACTCGATTTTAAATCCACAGTAATCTCAAATATTGCCTATCGTGTAGCGCTTTTATTCGTTTTTCTGTAAAATTAAAATTCATTTGATGAATTATGTAATGTTTCGAATTACTAAATAAATTACATAAGTGGGTTAAATAAAAAATTAATATTTTCAGTCAATCCTTATGACAATTTTTTTCACCACGCTCAGGCTGTATCGGTTTAGAAAAAATCCGAAAATTTATCACAGGAAAATTCTGCCGCCCGCCAAATGTTGCCGCCCTAGGCTGCAGCCTATGTAGCCTATATGGGAAATCAGCCACTGAATATATTGGCACTATATATTGCATTGGCATCTATGTGAATACAAAATTCTGCAAATGTCAACCTTAAAATTCGATGTTTAGGGAGTTATGGAAGGCGAAAGTCCAATAAAAAGGTTAATTTTCTTGGAAATTGATTAACCGTTTTTGATAAAAAAATATATGTTCTAATGATCAGTAAAATTGATAAAAACAAAAAATTTAAATAAATTCTGACCAAAAATAAGGAAAACCAAAAATTTTCAATGTTTCAAAACAATTTTGAGGTTATGTTTTAGAGGGACAGCTTCATTTTTGGTGAAAAAATATCCTTAATTTGTCCAGTTCAATACATTTCCTTCTGAAATTAATTAAAGTGGAAGAACATTATTAAAACAAAATTTTCACTTGTTTTTTTGGTCAGAATTTTTCTCGAAAATTATCTCATTGGTTTTCACAAAATAAATTTTGTGCATTAAAATCAGTCGAGCTGTTTTCGAGAACATCTGCTTTTTTATTTTTCTCCATTCGCCCCTCTATAACTTTCCAAAAAATGCGATTTCAAAGTTAATGTTTTGCGAAATTTTATGTCACATGGGCTAGTTCTCCCAGGTGCCGGAGCTTTCTGTCCCGATATCATACAAAATAGTGATATATTGTTTGTTTAATTGGAGATGTCACTCAAAAAAATAACCTCAAAAAAATTTTGCGAAGAATTCAAAATTTCCTTTTATCTGCATGTTTCCCCAGAAATTTTTGAAATTTTTTCTTCTCAATAGTCTCACTGACCTTTATAACATATATATTTTTCATCAAAATCGGTTAATCCGTTTCCGAGAAAAAAACCTTTTTTTGTAATTTCCTTTCTCCTCCATAACTCCAAAAAAAAAAATGAAATTTCACAATTGGAGGATTTTTTATTAAAGATTTTACCTTCATTTTGTAAACTTTTTTACGATAATAATCATAGCGATTTTACAGTTTTTCGTAAAATTACTTTTTTTTTTGCAGTGACACTTGGAGGTGTAGATGAAAGTATCAAACATTTTTTGAAAATTCTGCATTATTTAAATGTACAGAATTGTTTATCGCCGCGAAAGAAGTGAAGTAAAAGGTCAGATACTATTTTTTAAATGTATTTAAATATATTTATCATGTGTGTATTGGTCAAATATTGTCTAATAACCAGATCTGGTTACCAGACTTGATTTTATATTTTATTCAAAATAATGAACATATGGAGTCTACATAAATTGATATTAAAATTGCGTCTTTCTATGCATACTTTAATAAACGTACAGATAGCACCAGGAATATTTACAGAGACTTTATAGAAAAATTTTTCTTACCTACGATCAAATATTGTTCTTGTAGTTTTTTAGTTCTTTTTTCTTCTCGCAAAAATCGTTTTAGATGTGAATTTTTTGCAATTTTTATTATAGTTTTCAGGATTTTGACATATGAAGAATGATTTCTCAACTCAAAAAATCAAAGGTTTTGACCCAAGTAAACGTTGGGCAAAGTGTCGATGGATAGTTTCGTCCATTAGAAAATTTAATTTCACTTTTTAATAAAGAAAAAGCCCATGCCTTCTTTCATTTTTTAAGGTCAAATACTTCTATTAGAAAAAATGGTTACGGTCAATGAAAAGTGCGTGAAAACCCCTATCGAAACTTCAATCAACAACTTTTGTATTGCTATTAAAAGACATACAAATCGTCAAAACAAATGGTACACGGAAAAAAGTGGATCGTTAGAAGAACTCTTTAAACCAGTAGCTCTAACTATCTTAAATTGAAGCGCAGCTTTTCTTCGGTGAATATTGTTAAGATTACTTTTTGTGTTCAAGTTAGTTAAACAGACTTTTCAGAAGAGTAGGATGAACAATTTCAAATAGTAGAATGCAGCATGCTTAGTAACCGTCCACACTCAGCGAGAGGAAGATTTACTATTCGTGTTTGTAATAAACAGGCAAAGCAAAGTTAAACATTTCAGAAAAAACTACAACTTTCTAACACTTATCTAAGAAAAGATAGTTATAAACAATAATAAATTGTTCAAAGAACTATTTTTTTAACTTGCATGAATAAGTGAAAAGTGGACAAAACAAATCTGGCAATAATATAGATGAAGAAAGTTATTAACAATAATAATTTTTTTAACAATTATTTTGCTCAATTTAATTAATTATTAAGGGGTTAAGGTAGATATCCCAGTAATCGGGACGGTCCCAGTAATCGTGAGTTTTGAGGTGTACACGCCAGAAGTACGTATTTTCCGCATAAAAATACAATCCTAAAATATTTTTAAGTAAGTTTGAACAGTGCTTGTTGTGGAAACCAAATTAGTTTTTTGTATACAAATAGTGCACATGGGTAAAAAAATGCATTTGGATTGCCGGTGGCGATTAATCACGAAACGTGGAAAATAGCTTAACATTTAGGTTAGGAAAGGCGTTTCTTGGTCAACGGCGATACCACGCTGTAAACACCAGTTCTCGTAAGATCACTGAAGTTAAGCATTGTTGGGCGCGGTTAGTACTTGGATGGGTGACCGTTCAGGAATACTGCGTGCTGTTGGCCCGTCGTGGGTGTGGTGGGCCCACATTGGTAGTAAATATCCACCTAGAAACACTACCCGAATCGGGTAGTGAGGCAATGAACTTTCGAGTTCGAACTGCTAATCAATGTATGTACGTATGTCAGGCGTTTCTTTGCTTAAGCTTTCAATATGTCTAAAAATTACTTGATCGGGGCGAAAATTATTTTTTTGTAATAAAATATAATTTTTGTCCGACCCCCCTTGAAAGCGCGCCATTGCATGCACGTGAGGCAGGCGTAATGTGGCCGCCTCCAGCCAGTGACGTTCGCACATGCGCACTCCGCCGCCGGGCCAACATGAAACTTTACGCCCGCTACATAACACTTTACGCCCGCTAAATAACACTTTACGTCCGCTACACATAATTATCTTTATCTTTAAAAAATTGTATCGCTGGACCCCCCAGTCTTCCTTCTGCAAAGTAAGCTATTTCTTTCTTTCACTTATAATCTAAAATTGTCAAGTACACCAAACATCCTCTATCTGCTTAACATGCTTGTTTTCAAGAAGGGTAGGACAAAAATTACGCCCTTGATACACAATATACTATTTTGCTTCATAAAACTAAGTAAAATCTTCTTTTAGTACCTACCAGTTCGAGAAATATCGGTCACGATTATAGGGACGTTTCAAAAGCATAGTTGCTCGAGTAATCGTGACCGGTCACGAAGATTAGGACGACTCTGTCAAAATTTTATTTCCATATTTCATTACAAATTTAATCATTTAATTAATTTCAAAAAGGCGTGAAATTAAATCGGAGGACTGGCTTGTTACCCTGAGCAGTAATCGTCATATAAATTAGGGCTTAAAACTGAAAAATAATGATAAATAAATATATAAATAATAAAATACTGCATAATATAAAGAAAAATGTGTGATAGATATATAATTATTGATAGTTTTGATATTTTGACAACGTAAACAGAACATAACCTCCAAATACACATGATTTTTTTAGTCACTGCAATTTATCAAATTTCGTCAGTGTGTTTATAATTTATGTTGCAAAAAAGTTATTCATACAAATTACGAGTGTGTAAATTTTTGTATCCAAAAATACACTTGAAATACACCTCTAAATCCCTAAAAACTGATTTCAAGAAAACTTAACCTTGTTTACGAAGATTAGGACAACGACTCACGATTACTAGTACATGGCAGATTTGGAAATCACGATAACTGGGACATTGGTGGTTTTTGACTTTTAATTGTTTATAAATAAAAAGTCATATTAAATATAATGTAAAAACAATTTTTATAATATTCTAGGATGTTTAATGCTTCAATCAGTACCAATAATTTTTTTAATAATCCTTCCAAAACAATTTTCTTAATAATCCTTCCAAAACAATTTTCTAAATATTTGAAGTCAATGAAATCTCTCATGCTCACGATTACTGGGACGTTTACCTTAAATGGGTTTTGAAATTTCAAAAAATCGATTTTTTTCGATTTTTTATCTGATAGTACAACATGTCAAGAATATTCTCCCAAACTTTCAAGTCAATCGGAATAAAACTCTAGGAGATAGAGCCTATTGGAAATTCGTGTCATTAGGTTCGGCCGGCAGGGAGCGTCGTAAGTATATCAAATCACCTGCTTACCTATTGTCTAAGGGTTACTCTTTTTAAATATTTTAGTTTTATGCAGTGTTTTCAATTCTTGTAGCCCCCCGCACCCCGCGTGCGTCGCGTCGCAAAAAAACAAAAAAGTTTGAGCGCACTTACGGCGCGCGATTTGGTCGTCGAGCTTCGCGCTCCGAAATACACTGATCGCGCACTTTGTGCTTCGTGTTATATGTTCTTCATATACAAATTACTAAATTTTTATTTGATTTCAAATGGAAAGTACTGATATAATTTAGGCGACAAATTTTATTAGTTAACATTTTATTTTAGCTTGTGCCGTTTTTCAAAAAAGTTAATTTTTTTTATTTTGAATATATTCTTACAACAAAAATTGATTACAGGTTTGTAAATCTTTTTTGAATGCACAATTTTTGTCCATTTATCTGTTTTCGTACCTTGCATTGTTTTTTCAAAAATTTGATTTTTTTACTGTCAATGTTATTTTCACGAATAAAGAAACAACTATGTCAAATTTTACATAAAACCAATACCTTCTCATTAAAATGAGAATGTAAAAATTCACAGGCGCTCCTTAAGGTGTCTAGAATGCAACGCAGTTTTCTAAATTTCGAAATATGAAATTGTTTACTAATTACAGACCGTTTTTCACAAACATATCATCTTGGGAAGAAATAATTATAGGACGTTGTTTTATGGCTTAAAATGTGCAGTTTTGTAACGTGATTGAAGTAGACTTTAAAAAAATGAAATTAGATCAATATTTCACGACATATTCCTTTACGAATATTTCAGGATTTAATGAGAGTAGCCACCGTATAAAAAGTGTTAGAAAAAAAGTATACATTTAACAACAATACTGCCGTACAAACTAAAAAGATACATAAGTCAAATCTAACTCGAACTGAGAAAATCGAGAAAAACTGTTTGCCTAAAGAACTCTGATATCGAATAAAATTTTGAATAATCTAGATACACCATTTGAGTAAAAATAATGTGCTTTTTCATATTTTGCAATACAAAATTGATTTTCTAAATAATTTCCATTAGAAAATGGACTTGCGATTTTTTATTAGTCGCGGAAAGTCAAAAATACAAGGCAAAAAGAACACAAAGTCACTTGCGGACAATGCCTTTATCGAAGAGCTCGAGCACGGCCTCAAAATACAACAAAAAACCATACGTAAGTGACACTGTGTGTTCAGCGGCTGTCCCGAACTTACCCGAACGAGCGTCGCTAGTGTATAACCGAATCTAGCCGGGACTTACATATTTCCCTTGGATTTCCGATCAGAGCCCGAGCTATTTCACAAGTCTAAAACATACGTAAGGGCAAGCGATTCTTCACGTTTGTAAATTCGCTCCGCACTCGGTCACTTTTACAAGGTAGAAAAGACACAAAGTTCTTTTTTATTTGTATGCTGATAACGTATTATACACCTTCTACAATATGCCAACGGCCATGCCACGCTGAAAAAACCAGTTCTCGTCAGATCACTGAAGTTAAGCAGCGTTGGGCGCGGTTAGTACTTGTATGGGTGACCATTCGAGAAACTGCGTGCTGTTGGCATATCATGGGTGTGGTGAGCCCACACTTGTAGTTATTTATAACTACAAGAAAACTATCCACCTAGAAACACTACCCGAATCGGGTAGTGTCACGCCTACCCTGAAAGGGTAATGGCTTAATGGTATACTACAAATTTTAGGACACGCACAGTGCTTTGTGCATCTTTTTATGTTGTATCTTTTAACTTTTTCGACTTTCTTCATTTAGAAACAATCTTTTCTTGCAATAAATATTAATAATTAATAATTTTTATTAACACAGTTAGACGCTGCTTTCTCTTACAAATCCAACGATGCCAAAAACACATTTTTCATCAAAATGTCACTTATGTATCTTCTTAGTTTGGACGGCAGAATAGGGAGTTCAGAATGAAGGGGATACCGACGTCCCTGCCTTTTTCCCTCCCCGGTAACCCCTTCCTTCTGAGGTCCTCATTGTTGTGAAATGTATACTTTTTTTCTAACACTTTTTATACGGTGGCTACTCTCATTACATCCCAAAATATTCGTAAAGGATTATTTCGGTAAATATTGATCTCATTTCATTTTTTTAAAGTGTAGTTCAATCACGTTACAAAACTGCACATTTTAAGCCATTAAACAACTTCCTATCATTATTTCTTTTCAAGGTGATATGTTTGTGGAAAATGGTCTATAATTAGTAAACAATTTCATATTTCAAAATTTGGAAAACTGCGTTGCATTCTACACACTTTTTAGATTTTTTAAGACGTCCAGCTCGTTTTGAGGAGCCTCTCAAGTCGAGGCTTAAAAAGTGTGCCTCCAAAACCTGGTTTTTCGGCACGTTTTACATCAGCGCTATCGTAAAAAAAATTTTAGCTTTCACGTGTACCTGGCTAGAATTTTCTGCGATTTTTTTCAACGAGTTGCGAGCGATCAAAGTGAGGGTCGCGTACTTTTGACGCCGACTTTAGATAGGATTGACTAGTGATTGAACGAAGGTTTTGGTTTTTCTTTGATCACAACTTATTTTACCGAAAATTGTACTTTTTTCTATACAACTATGCCAAAAATTCAAATTTTTCTTTTTCTTTTCTTCGTTCAATCACGAGCTATACTCAACTGCTAACAGGAAATATTTTTTCTTCTGATTTCCGATAAAGCCATCTTGAGAGTATCCTGACCACCGCAAGGATACTTCTTTCCAAGGGGTCTTCGAAAATCAGGTCCCAACAGCTGAATTTTCAAAATTTTTAAATGAAAATTTCGGAAAATATTGTTTCAATGTCGTTATTTTATATACTTAACAGTTAGAATTAAACAAATATTTTATTATATTAAACAAATTAAAGATAATATGCTTTTTTTATCCTTCAAAACTCATGTAACCCCTTATGTCACTCCAAGTGACATATAGACAAATAGTTAAAAATTTCAGAAAAAACCGCAACTTTCTACCATTAAGCAGAGAGAATATTATTAACAATAATAATTTGTTTAAAAAATTTATTCAAACATATAATTATCAGTATAACGTAGTATTTTATGTATTAGAAACAATTTGCTTTTAAAAAACTGCAAAAAAATCATAATTAGCGCGAAAAATAAGAAAAACACATTTCTTCACCTATGGGGTTTTTTGGGACCCTATAAAACAGACACATGGGGGTAATATTGTAAAAGTAATATTTTATTCGTATTCTATGGCTAACTGTAAAGAGAAATATTTAGTTTCAACTCCATTCAGCTAATATTAACGATGCTGAATAAAATTTACAAACAGGTCTTTTTTTCTTATGGGAAATACGTGTTAAACTTCATGGGGCTTGCGCCACCTCTAAATATCATTTTTTTCAAAACCAAAAAAAAACATTATTTTTTTTGAATTCGAACAAATATCCGGGCTGTATGCATGAAAATTCGAACAAAAATTTCCGAAGCATTTTTGGACCACACTAATACGCATATTGTATATATGTACACTGAGAGACTTTTTGTTAGAATAAGTCATAAAAATGAATGAGAATTTAGTATAATATCGTTCCAAAATAGGGAAAACAGGGTTTGCGTATCAAAAATTAATATAGTGGTTTTCAGCCGGCAAAATTAATATTTTTGTTTGAACAAATGGAAAGGATGTTGCATTAACTCTTATAAAACTTGCGAGAATTTAAAATTCACTATATCAGAGTTGACAAGCGAAGTTAAAACGATAGTAATTCAATTTATTCGAAAGAGTGAAAACATCTTTTGAAGTTGCCATACAAAGCATATGAGAATCTCAAACGACTATATGAAAAATAACTCACTCCACCAAAAGATTCAACCGTCAGAAGGAGGAACTAAATACACAAATTAATTACAATTATATACGGAAACACGCGTACAATTATAATTTGTATTATTATATACTTAATTTATTCACTACATACATAATCGCACGCTTAATCGCTATGAAAAATCGGAATCGCTGCGGCGAGATTCGAACCTAACTTACCCGAAAAGCACTAACGCATTTTATCCCTAACAACTAAACCCCACGGCTAACTTATATTATGGAATATTTGGCAAAAATCTCGGCAAACCGGCGTCGCTTGACAATTCAGGGCAGTATGAAAAATATCTGGGCCCTGTTTCACGAGTGATTTGTTGCTTCAAAAAATTGGTTAATAGATAGGTTAAACATTTTATCACTTTCAATGATTGAATTGATTTTTTATAAAATACATTTTTTTAAAGGAACTGATAATATTCTTGTATGAATAATATTATACAATCTGATATCTCAGTAACTCATTATAATAAACCTGAGTGTATTTAGATGTAATATTTTATAAATTGTACTCATTAATTAAATCTTATTATCTTAGTGTATAAATTTCGAGAGAAAAAATTCCTCATGTTTTGAATCCCATAGTAAATGAATGAATTGCAAATAGAAAGAGTTAACTTTTATTTAAAATATTGTGAAACATAACCTGTCGGCATACATGTGATAAAAGCGCCTTTTTGACTACAACCAAGCATCTTTTGACAGAACTAAGGAGTCAGATATAATTAATGTGTACAATATTATATAATAATTAAAAAATATATATATTTTCTGACAGTTAAAAGAGATTATTAAAGAGTTAAAAGTAATAAAACATTGTTGACTATTTAAAAAAGAAGTTTGTGATTTTGAAAATTAACGCATTAAATGCTCTTTTTACAATTTTTGGTATCAGAAAACGCTTTTGGTTTTGAAAAATGTGGACAGGGATTGGAGTAGAGAATAGAAATAAAATAAAGGTATAATTAATTTTCTCGTTCAGCTAATTTTTTGTTTCAAGTAATTTCTTAAAAATAATAATAATGGGATTTTACAATATTTACATGCATTAATCTAATTGAACCGAATTGGATTTGGACCGACCGCGGCCGGTGTTCCATGCGTTCCATATTCGGCACTGCTTAATCGGGCTCGATCGGAAAACGGCGGAAACACTCGAGAAGCATTCTCAAACGAAACTATATGAAAAATCAACAATACGGATTTCATAGTTTGCTATGCGGCTTAGGTTTCTGTCAACTTCATATAGGCAATATCAAATTCTAAAATACGTTTTCGAGATTATGATATTCAATATTTTTCTTATTCAAATTATTTTTCGAAAACTCAGTAAAAAGAATATCACTTTTTCATAGTGTTAATTCTTGAAATGGAGATTCATAATATTTCGTATTTAGAATACTACCTTGTCGTCTTCATGTTTTAAATACTCGTATGATAATATTAAACTTCGGTACTGTAATACGAATAAGTGTAATAAAACCTCGGTTTTCCCTATTTTGGTACGATTTTATACCAAATTCTAATTCATTTTTTTCATTTATTCTAACAAAAGGTCTCTCAGTGTATATATGTACTGTACGCATGCTATACACGATTTATAAATAGATTAGCTCGAAACTTTCGACGACAAAAATGACGTGAAATCTCGATCGATTTGAAAAGAAAAATAGTTAATGGGCATTATCCGTCGACGATGCGTTTGAAGTCGCCTTTTCAGCCCACGTTATCGATAAGTATTATATTTTTTTAAAAGTTTTTAATGTTGTAAGAAAAACTATTGCGATTACTCCGTGTCCTTTTAACGCAAAATTTCACGTGGAATCCGAATTTCAACAAGTGAAATGTTCATCTTCCTTTTTTAATGAGTTTTTCTTGCATGATACGGAGAGGATTCGATGTGGATACTGTGAGGATACGCTGTGGCGCATCCGCTCCGTTCGTTGGGTCCGCCAGGAGTAATAATGTATCAAATGTAAAATCGAAATCACTATTTAAAGATGAGACAAAAGTCTACTCTCGGGCTAAAGTGTTTCTGAATTAAGGCCAAAAATGTCGTATTAAAAAAAGTTATCCAGGTTCAAAGAAATGGATGTGGAATTTGACAACCTCAAAGGGACATTAACTTAAAATTGGAGCAGGCTCGACTGCGGATTGCGTTAAAAAAAAATTTCAGTTTAAAATAAAAATTATGCTATTGTCTCGAGATGATAAATTTCTGAATACGGATTAATAAAGTTTTAATCAAAAAAGTCAGCATATTCTGAGAAAATCAACCGAAAATATTCGGATTGAAATTTCATAGGTTTTCAAAATTGGCTTTGAATAGATATCAAAAATCAAATTTTTTGCGAAAATAAAAACTTTCTCCCGAGATATGGGGATGCTGAATTAGATTAAAAAATGTTCGATATAGAAAAATATTCATTTCCAAGAAATTGAAAATGGAAGATCGCGATATCACAGTAGCATAATAGACTTTTTTTGCTCAAAATCCGAAAAAAATAAGAAAATATTTTTTTTTTCGTTAAATGATAATAATTTCAACAAATATCAATGCGAACAGGTTGCAAAAATTGTTAATACGTTACGATTAGAAATCAATTTGAACCAAAATTTTCTTACAAATTATTTTTTAATTATTGTATAAAAAAATGATATTTCGAAAAAATCCTTTTACCAAAATATGCATATATTTTTTTTTAAGAATGTTTTATGCAATTATTCTACTAAAAAATTCTTATAAATAATGTCATATTTGAACCTGGGTGGCTTCATCAAGCACGATCTTAATCATTTGTAGTGTTATAAGAAATTAAAAATATTATGAGAAGAAAATTTCATAGTAGAAGCTATGTAAAAAAAAAGTATTTTTTTGTCATTCTTCAGAATATTTTTGAATTCTGAAATCTGCCAAACAAAAAAACTGCATTGAACTATAAAGTAGACGTTATTCGCTATGTTCATTTATAATAATATTATCTCAAATAATATTAATATAGATGATAAAACATGATAAATTAATTTCCGACAATTTCACTTTGTAAAATGTCAGTGGCGTAACTACTGTAAAGAAAAACCCCGCTTTACAGCCGGAGGGGGGGGGGGGGCCATCTCCAAAATTGAGAAGAAAAAATACCATACTAGACTCTACTGTCGACTCACTGCTAAAAAAAAGTTATAATTCGGCTTCCTTTCTAATTTCAAACGGACCTCATAAAAAAAAATTCGGAGGAGGCCTGCAGTTTTTTAGTTGCGCCACTGAACTTATTTGCTTACTATTTTAAATAGTAACAGTGTATGTGTTTTCCAGCGCCGTAGCCCTGCCGATGGAACAGTACTGAAACGGCACTCAAAAAGCACTGCCCAGTGCCGTTTCAGTGCTGCTCGTTTAAAGCTACTCAGATTACAGTTTTAAATGCCTGCAGAAGTTCCCTTTATACCTGCGAATAGGCTACCAAGTAGACCAGCTGAAAGGGATTAAAAATGAAAAATTAAAATTTGTGAAGTTTTGAAATTACCTCTGCGAAAGTTAGAAATTCAGAATTTACGGGTTTCGATGATTTCAGATATCTAACTTTTTTTTTGAAAAGTTTAAAATTCGAATGAACATAAACATAATGTATCTCGTAAATGGAATGAGATACGCCAAAACAGACAACATTTTCGAATTCAACTTCAGAATAGTATATTAGTATATAATTTATAAGTATAAAATATATATAATGAGAAAATTCATAAATTAAAAAAAAGTGTTAATAATTTGAAGAAAATTTTAAAAAGGGATTCGGGTTGGTAGCGGCCAACTGCTGTAAACCACTCTGCCTGTCCGGTACATGACGAATACAATAGAACCATTATATGACCGTCGCATCACCCTCAGTGCGGTTTAGGTGCTGAAATCAGCACAAACAGTCACTGAAAAAGCACAGGCGGCCCAGTGCCGTTCGCCAGTGCTTTTTCAGTGCTGTTTCATCGGCAGGGAGGCAGCTAGTGCGTCGAACCGTCTAGAAGCCACCGATTAATCTTTCATAGCATAATCACTAGAATTCATATCCTGTATCTATACTTCTTTCTTTGTGTCTCGAGCCTTCTCGAAAATTCGTTGAATAGAAAATCGTCAGAGATCACCGCGTCTGCAAAGAAATGTCTGGAAGGCTCGAGACATTAGATTTCAATTATGTACCATTATAGGTGGAAGTTGATAATATCAAGCAAGAGTTTCTCATGTTCAAATCTTCTAGAATGTTCGATAGATAGAAAATCGTTAGAGACCACGTCAAAATTTCCAGAAGGTTCGATTATTTTCCGAACACCGGGGAATCCCTAGAATGGTATTCCCTAGGTTGTTATTGTAGAGACCCACCTCGTTAAGCGAACCATGAATTCGTTCCAGCTTTCTAGAAATTTCGATCACTGTTTAACGACTGAGGTGATCCAGAAAGTTTAATTAGTAAGAATCTAAGAGGCAATATATTCACTTTGATCGAAACTCCTAGAAAAGCAAAATTCTAGAAAGTTTAGGAACTTGGAGAATCCCTGACCCCACGTGCGTCAGCTACATAAAAGTTTCTGGTGGGTTCGGTCGGTAAAACAGGGAATATCCTCATTGGCCGAGTTGGAAATCTGCCAGGGATCTACCTTACCGACAGTTTAATTACCGACTCTGGTAACTTGCCGGTGGCGCCATCTGTCGGTGACAGCTTGAACTACGTAGTAGTGATGCCGATCTGTCATAGTTTAACTACTTATATATATATATATATATATATAAATTTGAATTTTTTAAAGATTTTTATTAAATGTAGCACTATTAAACCTATAGTACGATTTGACCGATGTTAATTTTTTTCAGTGTCCGTTTTTAATTTACAGGTCTATCATGTCCGCAGAGAGTTCCACAAGTTTTAAGAATAATGAAGTTAGAAATCATGTCTCTTGTACGACAAAAATGAAGTTTCTCACGCACAGTTTCAGATGGACAATTCAACATTTCGATTTTATCAGCGAAAATGTGAAATCACTCAAATCCCATGAATTTCCCCTAGATGGGCCCGATGTGGAAGAAGAGGAAAAATGGTATATTCATTTAAAACCTCAAAAATTAACTCCTGACTCCCAAGAAGATTGTGTAATTCGTATAAGAAGGACATTTTCGAGACAAATTTATGTCCAAGCTTCGCTCTCTCTTGAAAGTTGTTCTGGACGAGATTACGGATTTCCTGAATTTCATGGCGTGCTGGGTCCTACTCACTGCCTGATATACAACGTGACTGGCAACGAACTCTATAAGAAATTGCACTGGGGAAAATGTTCAGACAAGGCTTTAATAATTACTTGTGCAGTTCGCGTTCTTCAATCAACTGAAGACGTGTGCCTGAAAATCCCGAATAAACGTCTGGAACGTTTGGAATCGAGCGATTTTCTTCAAGACATGTCCAAAATGCTTTTAAACGATCAAACATTCAAGGACATTACCATTTCTGTACAGGGAAAAATATTTGGTGCCCACAAAAATATTCTTGCTACACGCAGTGAAGTTTTTGCTGCAATGTTTTCACATGAAATGAGTGAAAAAATCCACTCCAATATCAAAATTGAAGATATGGAACCAGAAACAGTTGAAAAGATGCTTCTTTTTATTTATACTGATAAAGTTGATGATCTGGATTTGAAGAGATTGGCCCCGAAACTTTTAGCTGCTGCAGAGAAATATAATTTGAAAAAACTGAAGGAAATGTGTATTTCATCAATGCACAGAAATCTTGAGGTGGAAACGGTTCTCAAAACTCTGGAAATTGCTGATATACATTCAATCCCAGATTTGAAGAAAGCGGCTTTAAAGTTTTTAGTTTCACACTGTCAAGTCATAAAGGGACAGAGCGAATTCAAAACTTTAATTACCAGGCGTCCTAGTTTAATGGTGGAATTTATAGATATTCAGGATAATCAAAATAATCCAAAGGATCACGGAAATGTGAAGCAAATTTTCGAATCGAAACTGGAGTTTCGCGCGGACACGACAGACACTCAGTGAAAGTCAATATTTATTTTTATGTTCTAATATACCGTTTTTATTTTGTACTTCATGTTAGAAAGTCTCTACGGTTCAAATCAAAATGAAAATTTCCTAGAGAGAATTAATTGCCTTGTGTCATTTTAAATTCAAATTTAGGAATTCATTAGTAAGAGGAAAATATTCTCAGATGTTTGTGTACAGAAATACCATATCATTAAAATAGTGATTTCAATTTGAAATGCAGAAGTTTTGTTTGCAAGGCCATCAGGAATTTGAATTCACGATATATTTGAATCGCATTTTTCATTAGCTGTAATCATTTTTTAACTCTTCTTTGTTTGATAAAAACGACATAAAATAAAGTAATGTTAGTTTCTCTGAAGTACTGCACCTGCGTCAAGTTACCCACCGCTCCGGGTGATTTGGCACACCACTGTTAGTGTTTGATATTGCAATATTTTAATAATTACATAACTCACATTTGAATAACGTAGCTCTCTTGTAATGAGATACTATAATTTTATATCAATTTAGAGGTAACACACGGTGGTAATAAAAAACTCAAACCACCCCATAATCTGACATGCGATTTGCACGGTCTTTCCACTGTTTTGTACAAAATCGCATGCGATTAAACGTCTGCGCCAAATCACCCACCTACGGATTGTTCAATAATTAAATACTTTTCGCATAACAGGCTAATTAATTTGACGAAAATCTTTTTCCTAATCCTGAATTTAAAGAGAAAATATTATAAAAGTTAGGTTAATCAGATTAAAGCAAAATATGAGTTATTTATCGATTTAATTAAATTGCTCTGAATTCTTTTTTAATTTATCAAACAAAATCCTAGAAATAAACATGCTTACAACTATTTTCATGAGCCTAACTATTATAGTTTTTTGTGAATAAGGTTGCGCCAACTTAGCCTCCACGCCAACCCGGGTGGAAAAATGTCCTGGCAGTCTGGTTACAGGTCCGGCCCAGGACTGGCGCTGATCAGCGAGCCAAGAACAAAAAAAGTTCTAAGTTAAAAAACGTTATAAGTTCTAAAAGTTCTAAGCAAATTTTTTTACGTATTTCAAAAAAGTTACAGGGTGTTTAAAATGATAAAAAATAAGAAATTCACACTATCCAAACAAGACTTTTTTTTCTAATCCCATAACAAGTGGCTGACCAGCCCACCACTAGCAACTGACCAGCCCATACCTAGCGGCTGACCAGAAGTTCTGGCCTGGGGCTAGCTAGAAAATCAAAAACGTTAAAATCAGGAGAAGCACACATGCAAGTACTTACATTGAAAATGAAAAATTCGAGTAACATTTTCATTAAATTTTTTTTTTTATTTGTTCTGGTATGAGATACTTTTCAAATGCATCTCCTTATATGCGATAAGAAAAATCTGTTTTTTTCAATTTCATCTATAATTGTGCTTTCCCCGAGAAAATAGAACTTGTCATTTTGGTTTTATTTATCTGAAATACTATGAAAAAAACACGAAAAATCAAATGTTGAGCCAAACGATGTGAGATATGTAAGAAAGTTCCAAGGAGGAATTGCAGGAATTGAAAAGTTCTACAAAATTTCTTTTAACGCTTTTTTAATAAGACTTATCTTTTTTTCCTTAAATTTTGAACCAAACGGCGCAAAATACGATGAAAAGTCTCAAGGATGAATTTCAGGTTTTAAAAAGTCGTACTAATCTCTTTTAATTATTTTTCGGCAGAACTCGTCGTATATAATTTATTTATCGAAATTGCTACGCAAAAAACAAAAATTCTTATATTACGCCAAAATTCAAGAGACACTAAGATAGCTTGGAAAATAAATATATATAGACTGGGAATTCCATTTAAGTGTGGTTTCGGGCATGGTCCTAAATGGCCTTTACTCAAACCGAACACAACATTTGCTCGCTCCAAATGTAAACATTCAAGGCCGTGTGAAACATTTCCAATTGGAATACGTTATATTATGCAACATACGCGTGTAAGTACCCGCCCACTGTTCTCTTGATCGCTTCGCTGCTGTTTGTCACGCATGACTGAGCAACATCCCTCTTTCGAGCTTGCGCCCCTTTCATCCCGAAACCTCCGAGGCATCAATTCTCCGAACGACTTAAATGGGAGATACTTCAATGGGATTCCCAGTGTATTTAAAGATGTCCATTGGAAATCGAGCGCAAGTGCCACGATGAGAATATATACCTCAAAGGCTACAGAGCATCGAGCAATTTAATCTTTGATCTTCCCTAATTACGTATAGAAAATTCAGAATATGAAGATGCATAGCAAAACTGGGATCTATAAGAGATGTTTTTGCTAAAGCTTCTTTCAAGCGCTCCGAGTGCAAAGAATAAATATCAGATCGCGAAGCGCGAGGTAACCCATTATCGAGCGTGAAGTGCGAGATCTGAAAGACGCGTGCCCATGTTTATCTTGCTGTGCCCTTTAAAAGTAAATTTATGGGCGCCTGCAAGAAACGGGCCCTTATGGCCGGTATATGGAGTTACGTCTGGGCGCATATAGCCGGATAAATTCACGGCATTTTAGGTTCAAAACGAAACCTCTAAGTTGAAAACCGTGTTACCGGGGCATTTTTGATGTTGGAACTCCGAAAAATTACATTTCGAGAAAAACGCATCTAAACTTGGCAAGTGCCATAAGCTTTCGGTTACATTCCGGATATGAGTATAGCCCCAATGAATTCACTACAGGTCCCAGTATCATTCCCCACTCAAAATTTTATTTTAACTAGGTGACTCAATTTGCTTTGAAATTTATATATCTATGTGCTTCATTTATTCACTTTGCCATCTCGACATGCGGAGGAAGTCTTTTAAGTACGCACAATTTTTTCTCCAAAATGGGTTTAATTACCCTTCCAGAAATAATCGATTGGACACGATTCATGAAGATTAAGAGTGATCAAAAGTTGAATCGGTTTAAATTGTTGCTAACTGTGTCAATTGTTTCCAATCGGGTTGAATTGAGTAAATGCACTTGCCTGCAGTGCGCCCTCTGTAGTTTTCGTTAGTAACACACATTACGCGCACGTGTTAATAGGTTAGAAATTAAATTTTTAACAATTCAACAAAAATCTCAAATACAAAAAATAGAATGTTTGTTCTGGCGGTATACCGAATGAAGAGTCGAAATTATGTGAGTTAACGGTACGTAAAAATCATGCCATCTAACGATGTGACAGTGATATAGTTTATATCTAGTAGGCAGTAGTAGTTTGATTTAGCGAGTATATTAGTGTAAAACGTTTATTAACTTCTTTTTAAATTCATATTGTTGACATTTTTTTGTTTGAAAGCGTAAAAAACCGCTTGTAAATAATTATCGCAATATCAAAATGCTGTAGTGACAACTTACCTCTGATTCAGAATAATGGATACCCAATTGAAAACGATTGGAATCATCAGAACGTAGGATGGCGTCAATATTTTGAAATTCGGACTAAATAAAGTGCAGGTAACTCATTAAATTCTTTTAATTTTTAGTAGAAAAACTTATCCAATCTTTTTAAATGTCTTGCAGCATAATAATTTTGAATTTATAAATAAGTTTGATTCGAAATTCTCGAAAATTTCTAGTTTTAAATATTTAAAATACTCAATTTTGAATATTTCAAATAATTTGGATTGCAATGTCTAATCTTAAAATCTTTGAATTTTAAAGGTTGCAAATTTGTTATTTTATAGTATTAGATTGTTCAGAAGGCTTTGTGTAATTAAAAAGTTAAATAAATTAACCATAATTGACAGAAATGGACTTGGAGATTTAAATTTAACTTTTTAAAAACTGTTACAGATTAAACTATTTTTAAATATAAACATTAAAAATTGTAGTATTCACAGGTGAAATAATTCAAAATTGTATTAAATACATGCAGGAATCATCGCAACAACTGGTTTTCCTTCCCTAAGCACAGGCATTTCCAATGGTGGCGATTCGGCGGACGATTTCAAATTCCCGGTCAAGTTTTTCAATTTTCCCAGTCAACTAAAAGTAACATATTCATATTTGCCGCAACACGCAAACATTTATTTTAATTTATGACGTTCATTCTGAACATCCTTTAACACGACAAGCAGAACATTGCAAAATAAATGAATTTTTAAAAAATACTTAAATTTTCCACAAAAAATATCAATTTTTCACACACAAAAATGAAATAGTTAAACTTTTAGTTGAAAAAATTAAATTTCAACAAAAAAAAACGGATTTTCAACAAAAAAGTTGAATTTTCATATAAAATTATGAATCTTCAACTGAATAGTTAGATTAAAAAATAAGTTTCAACTAAAATTATGAATATTTAACTGGAACACTTGAATTTTCAACCAAAAAGATGAATTTTTAATCCAGAAGATTAATTTTCGAATAAAAATAATTATTTTGTACAAAAAATACAATTTTTCAACAAAATACATGAATTTTTAACAAAATAGTTGAATTTTGAACCAAAAAAATAAGAATTTTCAACCGAAAATGGAATAGTAACATTTTTAGTAAAAAAAAAATAATTTTAAACCAAACATGAGAGTTTTCAAATAAAACAATGAATATTCAACTAAAACAGTTGAATTTTCAAGCAAAAAAATTAATTTTTACTAAAAAATATAAATTGGCAACCAAAACTTAAATAATTAAATTTCAATTTAAAAAAATTAATGTTTAAACAAACAAACGAAGTGATGAATTTTCAAATAAAATTGTAAATATTTAACTGAAATAGTTGAATTTGAAACCAGAAAGATGAATTTTTTACTGAAATGGTGAATCTTTTACTAGAATAATCGAATTCTGGACCAAGAAGATGAATTTCTACCAAAAGGCGAATTTCAAACTAAAAATGTTAATTTTTCTACCAAAAATTGAATAAATAAATTTGTAGGCAAAAAAAGAAAGTTAAAAAAAAGAGAAGAATTTTTAACTAAAATTATGGAATATTTAACTGGAATAATAGTTACATTTTCATTTTTAAAAAAATAATAATTTTCAACCAGAAAACATTCAAAGAAAATGAATAGTTGAATTTTATGCCAAAAAGATGAATTTTCAGTCATAAAGATTATTTTTTTACAAAAAAAGTCCAATTTTCCACAAAGTAAATAAATTTTCAAACAAATAGTTTGATTGTTAAATGCAAAATATCGATTTTCAACGAAATAGTTGACATTTCACCAAAAAAAAAGATTAATTTTAAATTAAAATGATGAATCTTCCAAGTGAGATTGATAGTGGGACAGAGGGTGACGAATTAACAAGTAAAAATGCTAATATCCGTAGGATATTAGAAGATGAGAAAGAATCTGAATAGCTTTACTCTCACTTAATTTTAATTGTTCTGTACCTAAAATAATTTAAGTAATTTATTTAATAAATTACACGTCTTTCATACAAAATTATAGACAATGAAATGAATAATTTGATGAAAAACCTTCACCACATTGGCAAATTTGTTGATAACAGCACTCTCAGCTCGCGGAAATTATTACAAAACATTTATTTAATTTTTTTCATGAACAAATTGCTTAAAATGTGTTGTCTCGAAAAAAAGTAAATAAACGTTTTCAAATAATTCCCGCGAGCCGCAAGTGCTACCATCAAATTGCCACTTCATAACCTCGAAATCCTTCTACCGATTGGCCCGATTGGGAACGATTAGGAACGATTGAAACTTTGCAACACTCAATCGTTCCCAATCGTGTACACACGATTAAGAAACACGATTAGAAACAATTCAAATTTCGTTCGATCGTTCTGAATTGTTTTCAATTAATTATTTCTAGAAGGGTATTATGCCATCTAAAATTTTCATAGAACAAAAGAAAATTTACAAAAAAATTGTTGAATACGAATAATTCTATTTTTTTTTGTATTGGTAGAATTTTAAAAATCCATAACTTATATATTTTAAAATATTTTTTCCGATCAATTTCTTCCTGTATTATATGTCACAACTTTATTTTAAAATAATATATCAGTTGTTTGAAAAGTATTCATTTCTAAAAATTTGATCTTGCTGGTGTTTAGAATTATTTTAAAAGAAAAGTTTATTAGATTTTGATACTTAAGTATTTAACGATTCTGGATCGTTTTTATTTAGTGAAATGAAATTCATTCAATCACTGCTATTTAAAAAAAAAAGTAATTAAATCATTCTAAAACGCACAACTTGAAATTTGAAATCTTTAAAATAAAAATATTTCAAGATTGTAAGCATTATAGACAGGTTATAGAAATTTCTGATAGAAGATTGTTGCAAAAACTATAGAATTGTTCACAATCCTTTTTAAAGCTTTCGGAGGCCTGAATCCTTAAATTTCAGATGGATTAAGACGGAATTTTCCGTAAAACTAACCGTTCAAGTATATCGTTAGGGTTGGTATCACGGAATTTTCCATAACGTTAGCCCTGAACGAGCTGGAAAAGCGGTTTCCGTAACGATGGACTTTTCCTGAATAGAATGCTTCGCATGCATGAAAAAGAAAAATGTTCGCAATCCGTTCCAAAATTGTTATTATAAGGATTGCTAATAGACCGATTTTAAATAGGACCGAATCCATTTCAAGTCCGGAAGGTTCTATTTTTAAAGTTACAGAATCTCTCGAGGACAAAATATATCATTTTTAGAGGAAATTAGGCGATATATATTTTTCAGATTTGCGAAAAAGATTTGTCTACGAAGTTATGCGTATTTGAATTTTATGTTTTGTTTTTCAATGAAGAAATGTTTCCTTAAATCATCTATAACTTTTTATTTAATTAAGATATTTATCGTCTTCTTTGTGATTTTGACAGAGTTAATTGTCTTCTCTCGAAATACAGCGGAAAATAGAGCGGCCGTGATTTTTCTGAAAATATTAGGAGTCGATTTTCGCAAAAAAAAAAACTACTCTTATATTTATTGCCAATTTTTCATTGTATTTGTATTTTAATAAGAAAGACATATTGTGAATTTTATGTGGGATAAATCAGTTTTGTGGCGAGGAGAATTTTTTTATAAAATAATTTTTTTTTTCTCGCAAACAACGACAGATACGAAAAAATGTTACAGTAAAATGTTGCACGTCTGAAAAAGTCTTTTAAACTTATTTTGCGATATATCTTTCATCGTTTACGAGAAAAATTAAGAATTATATTTTTCGGAAAAAAAATCCTCCCTGCCTCAAAAATGGTTGAGCCTGCATAAGGCTGATAGGATATCTTCCTTATATAAGCAGAAACTGTAAAAAATAAGAGTAAAAATAAAAAAGGTGGCGTTTTCCAGAATGTCTTGTTTATTTTTTCCTCAAATTTTTGAAACATAAAAAAAAATATTTTCTGGAAAATCCCACCTTTTTTATTCTTCCCAATTTTTTTGAAAAGTTTCTGCTATTAGAAGAAAGGCACCCTATCAGCTTCATGCGGACTGAACCATTTTTGAGGATGGACGAATTTTTCCCCCTAAAAATATGATTAAATTTTTTTCGTAAACGATGCAAGGTATCGCAAAAGAGGAAGAGATATTTTTCATGCGGACTTTTTTTAGACGTGCAAACTTTTATCTTAACATTTTTTCGCATCTGTCGTTGTTTGCGAGAAAAATGAAATGTTTGAATCACAAAAAAAAATCTTCTGGCCTTCCTTATGAACGTATAAAATTCAACAAAAATTGGAAAAAATATAAGGGTGGGTTTTTTGAGAAAATCGTCTTAATACTTTCAGAAAAAATGTCGCCATTTTGTTAATTTTGAACCTTTTTTAAATTTTCCGGTGGATTTCGAAAGAAGGTTATAAGCTCTATGCAAATCGAAAAGAACGCGTTAAATATCTCAATTAAGTCACAAGTTATAGAGGTTTAAAGAAAAACATTGGGTTTTTTGAAAAACAAGCTCAACATTCAAGTGCGTATAACTTCGTAGAAATTTTTTTTCTACGAATCGGAAAAATTCCTATCGCCTAATTTCCTCCGAGAAACAACCAATTTCGTCCTAAAGAGATTATGTGCCTTCAAGTGAAGAACGTGCTTGATGTCGGAATAATTTTTTCGTGTTGGAAGCGACGCGGCGATTTTATTTTCAATACACTAAAATTTTAGAAATTTTCAAGATTCCCGTTGAAAAAATTATTCTCATGTTTAATAATTATTTTTAATTCTCTTAGAAAAAGTTGTACAGTATAAAAAAAGTAAGTACGTAATTATTACCGATTTTTTTCATCCCCGGTGGAAATACACCACTGGCGCAGTACTGGCCCAATACAGATTGCCGGAGTCCCAGTACTGACTTGTAATGCTCTGCAGTACTGGCGCGGTACTAGACACCAGTACTGGTTCTGTACTGTCAAACCGCTGACGTACGAAAATGCCGGAGTTAATTTTAAAAATGATAAAAAATCATGCAAATGTTTTTAGGACAATCCGTTCATCATCATACGACTGCATATTATCCGAATATTATTTATAATTACAAAAGTGTACATTTCAAACTTTTTGTTTAATTTTAATACCCACTATTTTTATTTTCTAAAGATATAACAAAAAAGATATTTAAAAAATAAATAGCAATTGATTGCGAGTATTTTGTCTATAAATGTTAATGGTCCTGCTTAGTATGAATACATACACTACATTTTAAAACATTACATTGCAAATAAAATTTCTAACGCTACGGGGTTTCGAACCTACATCTATACCTGAATCTATCGCTTAGCAGTCGGTAGTCCTAACCATTACTCTACAACTACAGAATTGAAAGTCAATGAAAAAAGCTTCCTCATAAGGAACAATTCAAAAACGTTAAAACAACAATTTTTTAATTCTTTTTCTCATTAATTTTCTTATTATTATACGACATTATATAGATGAAAAATAAAAGAACAATTAACGGGAATATAGATGAAATAAGGTAAACGTCCCAGTAATCGCCACCATAAGAGATTTCATTGACTTCAAATATTTAGAAAAATGTATTGGAAGGATTAGTTAAAAAATTATTGGTACTGATTGAAGCATTAAACATCCTATAGAATATTAGAAAAATTTGTTTTACATTATATGTAATATTACTTCTTATTGATAAACAATTAAAAGTCCAAAAGCACCGATGTCCCAGTCACCGCCATTTCCAAATCTGCCATGTACTAGTAATCGCCAGTCGTTGTCCCAGTCTTCGCCAAAAAGGTTAAGTTTTCTTGAAATCAGTTTTTAGTGATTTGGACGTGTATTTCAAGAGTATCTTTGTATTTTAAGTATACTTTATTGAAATGAAAGATGTATTGTTAGTTTTATATTGATTGAGAGATTGAGGCCTCCGAGATGAAATCCGTCGAAACATAACCTCAAAATCGAATCTTCTGATAGTTCCAATACCTCTGATGGACATTATAATAATTAATCATAATAAAAATGAATTTTCTTTTAAAATTTTAGTTTTTATTTCAATTAAAAATATTTTCGAATAAAATTAATATTTTATTTATAAGAAATAAAGTGGTCTCAAAAATAAATCGAAGTAAATATTTATTAGAATTTTTATCACGATAAGTGATGACTACAATGATGAAATACTTTTATAATACTGAATATTATAATTAAAAATTATTAACACTTTCCTTTTTAAAATAAAATTCGAAAAATAATATTGAGTTTTATAAAGTCATATAACCTAACTTTATTTTATAAAATGGCTAAGTACAACATAATTACATGGGATGCAAAAACTTACACACTGGTAATTTGTATAATTAACTTTTTTGCAACATAAATTATAAACACAATGACGAAATTTGATAAATTGCAGTGACTAAAAAAATCATGTGTATTTGGAGGTTATGTTCTGTTTACGTTGTCAAAATATCAAAACTATCAATAATTATATATCTATCACACATTTTTCTTTATATTATGCAGTATAGATTAATGTTAGCTAATGAAAAACTACTCAATAAATGTTAACTTCACTAAAAGATGATAATAAACCAAACGATTGCTGATGAAATCACTATAATAGTCATGCCAATATTTTACATCACCTTTTTTTAGTTTTAAGCAGTAATTTATATTACGATTACTTTTCACGCAGTAACAAGTCAGTTCTCCGATTTCATTTCACGCCTTTTTGAAATTAATTAAATCATTATTTGTAACGAAATATGGAAATAAAATTTTGACAGATTCGTCCCGCGATTTCTCGAGCAACTATGCTTTTGAAATGTCCCTATAATCGCGCCCGATATTTCTCGAACGGGACGGTACTAAATGAAGAATTTGCTCAATTTTATGAAACAAAAATGATCTTTCATTAAAAAAAAATAATTTTCTTCCCGATCAAGTAATTTCCTGACATATTAAAAGCTTAAACAAAGAAACGTCATTCATAACCTAAATGTTAAGCTATTTTCCACGTTTCGTGATTCATGGCCACCGGCAATACAAATCAAATTTTTTTACCCATGTGCACTATTTGTACAAAAAAACTAATTTGATTTCCATAGCAAGCACTGTTCAAACTTACTTAAAAATATTTTAGGAATGTATTTTAATGCGGAAAATACTGACTTCTGGCGTTTACACTTAAAAACTGGCGATTACTGGGACCGCGGTGATTACTGGGACGTTTACCTTAATTTTAAAATAAATAATTTACATCTATTACAATTTTTTTTCGTGCAATATTTTTTTTTTGTGATTTAAGACCATTTTGCAACTTTTGATAATGAAATAAAATGTCATTTTTAATGAGCATTTAAAATTGGTATCAACGGAACTTAGAAATTTTATCGCGTACTGCGAAAATTTGTTTAATAACAAAATTTTGATTTGTTTACGTTAATTTTGAGGCCCATGTTCTTCATGTTTGTATTAAGTTTATTCAACATTCTTTGTAAGTCTTCGATTGATTTGACCATAACAATCTTGTCATCTGAGAAAGCTAACCCACGTACCTTCGCTGTTTCGAGATCTACACCTTCTTCGTCGAAGAGGGCCATTCTTAGACACATATTAATAAATATGATAAATAGCCATGAGGACATAACGCATCCTTGTTTCACGCCTTGCATAATATCGAACCAGTCACTCAGTTTCCCATTAACCCTTACACTTGCTTTACTACCTGTATGTATTGTTTTTATTGCTTGTAGGAGCCATCCATTGATTCCGTGCTCTTTAAGTACTTCCCAAAGTTTACTTCTATTCACCTTGTCAAATGCTCTTACTAGGTCAACAAATGCACAGAAAATTTTCTCTTCTACTCTCAAACTTTTTTCTGTGATCTGTCTTAAGCTAAATATTTGATCTGCACATGATCTTCCTGGCATAAATCCACTTTAGACCTCTGTAATTATTGCCGTTGCTTTTATCTCCCTTTCTTTTGTATATTGGTACGATAATCGCTTTTCTCCAATCGTCTGGGACTTCTCCCGTCTCGATACATACATTTATCAATTCGTACAACCTGTGAGGTATGTAATCGCCACCGTATTTAAGCATTTCAGCGCTAATACTGTCTACACCAGCAGCCTTACCGTTTTGTAAGTTCTTAATTATACCTCTTATATTCTAAAACTGAAAAAATATGTTAGTCACCAAGCATTGTAAAACCTTTTTTACACTCAAACCCTTCAAAATTTCAATTATTTCAAGTAAATTTAAATCGTTTGAAAAAATAACAAATTTCAAATCTGAAAATTATAGAATATGAAAAAAAAACAAGGAAAATACCCACAATACCACAAAACAGTATCTACTTAAATATAAGATGTATACAACAGCCTGCAATATTCTATAAGTGAAAATTGAATAACACGCAAATTTTAATCAATAAGATTAAAAATCTTACGTATAGGATTTGACATAGTCAAATTAATTAAAATAGTTTTGAGTTTGCGCCATACAAAGGCTTAACTGAAAAAATTTCATTTTCCCCGTTCGAAATGGAAAAATGTGACCATGAACTTTTATGAATTTTCGACAAACAAGTTAATTTTCAACCATACGGTTGAATGATTCCCATATTATTGAAACACTTTGCGGGGATTAGGGGGTTTCTTTGTAATTCCTTACTGTTTCTTACATGGGGGGGGGGGGGGGTAATCAAAATCTTACATAGGAATTTGCATCGTCTAAAAAAATCAGTTTTGAATCTTGCCGCTGCTCCAAGTCCAGCAACAATAAAATAACTTTATGTTGGCACCATTTCAATTAATTACAATTTTTTTTTAATGAAGATTGAAAATCTAGTGTTCAACATAAAAATTAAGAACCCTAACATTGTAACCACTCATTAGAGAAATCATTTCATAATTGCTGAGGGGTATCAATTTCAGATAGCTTACATTTTTATGTATTTTGACCTTAAACAACAAAATTTTTAACTTTTTAATTTCAAATCGTTCAATATCGAACACTCTATTTAGAATTGTTGTTCATTCTTGAAATTTCTTAGTCAAATATTTGTCAACTTTAAATGATTCATTTCTTTTAATCTTCAACTAAAAATAGGACAATTTTAAGATACTACAATCTAAGACTATTTAAGACTTCAATCTGAAAAATTATATCCTTAATTTTACATTGTTTTGAATTCATTCTGGAAGCATTTAATACAAAATTGTTTATTCACAAATCCTTTAAACTGAAAATTGTGCAACTATCATTTAATCTCAAATCTATTTTTCTCTTCACAAAATATTGGATCGTCTTTTAAAATGAAATGTTGTTTTTTAAATAAACATTTGAACTGAGCGCCGAATCATGTAGCACAAACATGGTGGACCAGTATACACCTGACCTTTGGGTCGCCTGAGCAAACACTTTGAATTTAACTTTTCTTTGAATGACTAAGAATATTGAATTCTAACACATGAGTTTCCCAAAAATATTTTTCTTCTGACAAAGGAATCACACAACATATCAAAACACTAAATGGAAAAAATTAACACAAAATCATGTTTAAAAAAAAGGTTATTCCTTCATACAAAAAAATTGTTGGCCCTTAAAAGGGCCGTTGAACCACAAGCAGTTTAAATTAGTGCTTATTTAGGATTTTTTGATGAAGTCCTTCCCTTCTTTTGGAAAAGGTATTTCTTTCTTTTGAGATTCGCTTTTTTTCTCCCATTTCTGTGACGTCTTCAATTTCTCTGGTGAGAGACCAAAAGTTACTCGATATTTATGATCCATTGGTCGGGAAGTTTTCATTTTTTTTGGCGTATCACCAAACAGCTCATGAAACGTTTCCTCCAACTTCCGCTTCTTCCGTTCCTCAGAATGTTTGTTCACGGTCTTTTTATTTTCTCCAAACAAAAGATCTCGACCGACTACTGCTTTTGGTTTCTTTTCAATCTCCGCAAAATATTGGTCGACCCAACCTTTTCCTGGTGTACGTGGTAATTCTGTCGAAATTTCGGATACCATATTGAAGGTCAGTGAAGACGATAAAGTTGTCCTGAATGATACTCTTGCAAATATCTTAAAGGAATGATTAAATTTGGGATCTACGTGCCCTTTTTATACTTTCTATCAGGTAAACTGTAAAGGATGAATGGTGGGGTAAGCGGCTGTGCCCGGCGCAGGGCAGATGACCATAATTCCGCCCTGGGTACCTGAGGGAGGTTCCCCCACTACACGTCTTCCCCTCACTCAGCCGAGCTGCCGTCTTCGATCCTAGTCCTTTCTACATAATGAGCACTAAAATGTGGAATATAACTTTTTTTTTTTAATGATAAAAATTTTTTATCCGGTATTTTTTATGAATTTCACAAAATAAATCGTTTTTTATTTTAATTTTCCTTGAATAATGTCATCACATATTTTAGAATAATTTTCTAACTAATTCTATAAACAAATGCCTAGTGCCAACGTTTAATTTAATTAATTTTGATTGTTTTTTAAAATTATTTCGCCAATGATGTTTATTTATGAAATTTTTGTATTCAATATTTTTTTGGTAACTTTGTAAACCAATTCTATAAACACATGCCGAATGTAGACGCTTAAAAACTGTTTTCTTGTGAAAATTTTCGTCCACAATGAGCAGATGTTCTTAAAATTCGTTTATTATCAAATTTACATCGCGGAACAGTACTGACCATATAACTTAAGTCAAATTCGAGTAATTTTAAGATGTGTTTAGAAGTTTTTAAAAGATTCCAAAATAATTCAAAAGCATTTTGAAAGGTTTGAAAAGGATAAAAATTTGTTATCAAAATTCCTAGAATAACTAAAAATGAATGTTTTTTTTGAAAAATTGATTTTAGAAAATTTTCAAAATTTTAAAAACAGAGTCTGGAAGATTTTACGGAATTTTTTTATAATTTTATCAGCATTTTCAAAAATTTGTAAGAAAAATTCGGGTTTTAAGATAAAAGCAAAATTTTCATTAGATTCCTGGACAATTTTTAAATGATTTTTTTCTCACAAATTGTTAAGAGAATTTTTAAACCGCATTTATAACAAATTTTGACGTATGAATTAATGTTTTCAGCTTAAAATTGATTAAAATTATATAATCTGAAAAAATGTATCCTGAAAAAAAATTCATGTTTCTGTTTGAAAACTAAACTATTTGGTTGAAAAGTAATCTAGCTTGTTGAAAATTAAACAATTCTGTTAGAAAGTATCCCTTTTGGTAAAAAGTCAACTGTTTTGTTGATAATTCGTCTTTTCGGTCAATGATTCAACTAATTTGTTGAAAATTTATCCTTTTTGGTTGAATTCAAATTTTTTTTATTCAAAATTAAAATCTTTTTTTGTTAAAATATTTACTATTACAATTTTCGTTGAGAATTCCTCTCCATTGATTAAATATTCATCTACTTTGTAGAAAATGTAACAATTTTGTTAAAAAGTCATTTCTTTGGCTAATGATTTATAATTTTAGTTATTAATTAGAGAAATCGGATTGTTTGAGAAATAAAACAAATTTATTATGTTAGTTAATAGGTTTCAAAATTATTTCAGGAATGAGACTATTCATACTTTTGCACGGGACGTGGAAAATTATTAAAGGATAATTTCGAGAAATTCGATGGAATTCGAAAAATTCCGGAATTTCCCAAGTTAAGTAAAATATTGTACTATGTACAAGATTTCATATAAGCTTGAACATTTATTATTTAATAACAAGATTACATAAATAAACATCATTGGCGACATAATTTTCAAAAAAATAGTTGAATTTTCATCCAAAAAAGATTTCAGTTGACTTTTCAACACCAAAAAATGAATTTTAAACAGCAAGTAAATTTTCTCTAAATATTCGAATTTTCATCAAAAAAGTATGACTTTTTAACGAAATTGTTGAATTGTTAACCAAAAAGTTGCATTTTATCCAAGAAAGATGCAATTTCTACCAAAAAGTGTGAATTTTTTTTATTAAAGAAGACAAATTTTGAACAAAACGGTTGACTTTTTAACCAAAAGGGATACTTTCTATCAAAATTGTTTATAGTTTTCAAACAGAAACATGAATTTTTTACCAAGAAGATTACTTTTTCAGCGAAAAATACAAGGTTTCAATTGTTTTTAATATGCAGAAAAATTACGTATCTTATACGAATTTTATGTTAATCAACTATATATATATATATGTATATATGTATATATATATATATATAAAAAAATATATATATAATATTTAATATTTTTTTTTATTTAATATCCTTGATGAAACGAATATTATAATAAAGTACAAAAAATTTAACAATTTTCACGGTCATTTAACTTAAAAGATTCGAACTCTTCAGGATACATTTTTTCAGATTATATAATTTTGAGCAATTTTGAGCTAAAAACATTAATTTATACGTCAAAATTTGTTCTGAAAATTCTCTTTAACAATTTGTGAGAACAAATCATTCAAAAATTGTCCAGGAATCTAATGAAAATTTATCAATTTTTTATCCTTTTGAAACCTTTCAAAATGCCTTTGAATTACTTTGTAATCTTTTAAAAACTTCTAAATACATCCTAAACTTACTCGAACTTGATTTAGGTTATATGGTCAGTACTGTTCCGCGATGTAAATTTGATAATAAATGAATTTTATAAACATATGCTCATTGTGGACGCAAATTTTCATAAGAAAAAAAGTTTTTAAGTGCTTACATTCGGCATGTGTTTATAGAATTGGTTTACAAAATTAAAAAAAAAATTAAATTAAAAAATTTCATAAACAAACATCATTGGCGAAATAATAATAAAAAAACAATCAAAATTAATTAAATTAAACGTTGACACTAGGCATTTGTTTATAGAATTAGTTAGAAAATTATTTTAAAATATGTGATGACATTATTCAAGGAAAATAAAAATAAAAAACGATTTATTTTGTGAAATTCATAAAAAATACCAGATTACAAATTTTTATCATTCAACAACATAATTTCAACAAAATTAAGAGAAAACACTATTTCTTCCTGTCTTGAAATGGCCACACTGGGCATTTGTTTATGTAATTTGTTTATAAAATTGATAAAAAAGATCAAATGACAAATTCATATGATCAAGTATCATTTTGTTAATAAAAGCAAGTAATTCCAACTCCAAAATGTACTTTAAAGACGAAAAATCGATAATGTTGTAGTCTGTTAATTTAATTTATCTACAACAATTAACTTTACCAGATAATAATTTTTTTGCTTTTAAACACCCCGACGCATCCAGTCAAGCGATGTTGAACATAGGAAAAAAGTTTGTACGCAAATTAAAAAAAACGAAAAAATCGACTATTTTTTGCTATTTTCATTGTCATAAATGTTTAAACCTGTGAATTAAAGCTACTGCAGTGGATTTGAATACAATTTTCCATAAAATTTCCTATATTATACTTGAACATTCTTTGATTTTCAACTTTTTTAAGTCAGATAAAATATCGTTGGAATCGTTATAAATCGCAGATTTCGAATATTTTATTTGTAAATTGACAAGCGCTAAATTTAAAAAATGTTATATTCCGCATTTTAGTGCTCATTATGTACAAA
This sequence comes from Andricus curvator, assembly GCA_932195095.1. Taxonomy (NCBI): domain Eukaryota; kingdom Metazoa; phylum Arthropoda; class Insecta; order Hymenoptera; family Cynipidae; genus Andricus; species Andricus curvator. Next base: position 4,389 of record CAKNYM010043776.1, on the reverse strand, counting down.
GCACTCCCGCTGACTAGGATCGACGACGGCAGCTCGGGTGAGTGAGGGGAAGCCATCTAGCGGGGGAACCTCCCTCAGGAACCCAGTGCGGAATTGACCATCGCCCGTGGCGCCACTGTCTTTCTTGGAGCCTTCGAAAAAATTGTTCGTTGGCCCTGGCAACCATTTTTGGCAGTAGTTCATAATATGAATTAAAAGTGTTGTTATTTTTTAATAAAAGTTGATTTGAAATTAAGTGCTGTGAAACTGAACAATTTTTTATGTGTGTTACTTATTTGGGATTGAGCAGCGGAAAACGGAACGCAATAATGTTATTCGCAAAGTATCTTGCGATGACACTTTAAATGTCATAAAGTTGACATTTATTTAAACGCTAAAGAATCTGAATACATATTATTAATTTTTTAATATTTTAATAGCGGTATTATTTTTCATGGGATATACAAATGTTCCTTATGAAAAACAATTTAAACATATAAATATTATTTAATTATATTGTGACGAATTTTATTTTCATATCGGGCTATCTAATATTTTTCGTTTATTCATGCGATTTTAATGAATGATGGCTTATTTAGCAAGTGAAATTTTTTTTCAGGTTTTCACCTTATCCAACTTTTAGAAGTAAATTCTTCAGTAGATAAGATCTTTCAAACAAGAGTTTATATTATAACTTCTTTATACTCTCATTTCGACGGGTTAGGATGCTTTGAAGTAGTAGATAAGTAATTAAAATTAAAACATCCTAATATAAACCTTTGAACATAGGAAACTTTACTTTTGTCATTTCCATAATTCGTATTACAAACGTAATACATCAAATCGATGCACTGGCCGACTGGCATGACAAATGCAGCTTTAATTTAATTTGAGTTGATATAATTTATTATTATTATTATTATAGAGTATCACTCTATCATAACAAACTAAATTACTCAACTCATTAATTTGAAAACATTCGTAAATAAATTTGAAATTGAATTAAAATCTAAATCAAAGAATGTCTCGCGCTTCACGCTCGATTATGCATTGACCTTTCGTTACGCGCTCGGGTTTTGTACTTCCTCCTCATTTGTGCACAGACCTTTTAAAATAGAAGTTCAAAACATCGAAAACTGAGATTTGGTGATTGTGAATTCTCTTCTGTTAAAGCTCCCTCGGCGTCAACGAACGAATTCTCATCACGTATATCGCGCTTCGCACTCAATTAAAATTTGTCCCAAACGCGAACTTTTCTATGTTATGTTGAACTCTATTATATCAAATGTATATTATATTAATTTCTGTACCTCTGTCCGGGACTGCTAATTTTGATATTGCAAAATAAAGTATAAATTTTATTTTTCATGATAACCCTAATATTTTTTCCTTATTTGGCAATAATCCTTATTCGCAGCTGCCATGAAAAATATATTATATCAATAAATGTATATTATTACAATTTAAAATGTGCATTGACATTGAAATAGACGTATTTTCATTGTCCTGTTTTTAAAATAAAGAAAGTATGCATCCTATAAAAAAAAGTCCCAAGCAAAGTTTTAGATCTACTTGTTAATTTAGGCGAATAATTTTGTTATTAAATATTTAATTATATTTACCTTGGGTCGTTTTTCCTCAAATTTAATTTGTTTATTTTTCACGATTAAAACAAAAACTACGCGTCCTATCAAAAAATGGTGTAGAGCCAATTTGAAGATATAATTTAGGCGAAAAATTTCGTTAGAGATTATTTTATTGTATCTTGAGTCGTTTTCCCGCAAATTTTTTTTAATTATTAGGTTATTTTTTACGATAAAAACAAAAACAACGCGTCTTGTCAAAAACTGATCCATAACAAATGTGTAGCTCTTTTTTTGTGAATATGTTTTGTTTATGCATTTCTTTCGACCGAATCCATTTCAAATCAGGCAGGTTCTACACTTGAAGTCCCAGAATCTCTCGGGGACAAACTTTGTTGTTTTTTAGAGGAAATTAGGCAATAAGTATTTTTGCGATTTGTGAAAAAATTTTTTTACGAAGTTTTTACGAAGGGTATTTCAATTTTTTTTCTCTATTAAAAAAAAAATCATATTTTTTTAAAACTTATATAACTTTTGACCCACTTGAGATATTTAAGATTTCTTTTCAGATTCTGGTAATATTAAAAGTATTAAAAAAATATTTAAGAAATATTAATAGTATTAAAATAAAATAAAAATATCAAAAGTTTTATGCGGGCTAAATAACTTTTGTGGCCAGGAGAATTATTTTTCATAAAATCGAATTTTCGCATTTTTCTTCCAACAACAGATACGGAAAAATGTGAAGAAAATAATTGGCACAGTCAAAAAAGTTCTACAAAAAGTTCCTTCACTGATTTATGATATCTTGTACCATTTCCAAGAAAAATAAAAAAATTAAATTTTCATTAAAAAAATTCCTTTGGCCACAAAACTGGTTTAGCCCGCATAAAACTTATAGAATATCTTTTTTATATAAATAAAAATTTGTAAAAAATATTTTTAAAAAATAAAAAAGGTGGGGTGTGCCCCCTTTCACAGAAATTGCCCATATGTTTCTAGTCCTCCAACTTGTTTTGCAAATTTTATATTATATAAATGAACAATTGAAATTTGAAAATGTCTTTATTCATTTTTTTTATCACTCTGTGATAGTTTAATGTCTCTATGCAAATTTGAATTCACAATAATAGGTCAAACTCGAAGAATAAATTTGAATGCCAAACGACAAGTGTATCCTGATTTTGAAACTGTGCGCAGAAAAATAATGTATAATATAGTTAATAACAGATGTGTAAAGTTAAAAGAATTGGCTGCTCTGATGCAACTGTAGTTTCCGAAAAAAATATTGATTTTTTTTATTTTTCACGGAAATAGTACAAGATATCATAAATCAGTAAAGGATCTTTTGTAGAACTTTTTTAACTGTGCCAATTATTTTCTTCACATTTTTTCGTATCTGTTGTTGTTTGCAAGAACAATGCGAAAATTCGATTTTATGAAAAAAAATTCTCCTGGCCACAAAAGTTATTTAGCCGTCACAAAACTCACAAGGTATTTTCCTTATGATAGTTCAAATTAAAAAAAAAAAATGGCAAACAATATACGTGTGGGTTTTTAGAGAAATATCTCAAATAGGTCAAAAGTTAGATAAGGTTAAAGAAAAAATTGGGATTGTTTTTAAAATAAAGCAAAACATTGAAATACGCATAACTTCGTAAACAATTTTTTTTTACAAATCGCAAAAATACGTATTGCCTAACTTTCTCTGAACAACAACATAGTTTGTCCCAGAGAGATTGTGCGACTTCAATATTGTAGAACCTGCCTGATTTGAAATTGATTTGGTCTTTCGTATCTTATATAGATTTTCCAAAAAAATATTTTCTCTCAATGTACTTTTTCGTGCTAAAACAGACACTGCGCATCATATCAAAAAATGGTTAGTAACAAATTTGTAGATCTTTTTTAGATGAGTCACGTTTTTTTATTCATTTTTTTTTTGGGTATTTGGTTTCGTTTTTCCAAAAATTTTATTTTTCAAATATTTAATGTTATTTTTTACGATTAAAACAAAAACTGCGCGTCCTATCAAAAAATTATAAAAGACAAATTTGTATAGATCATTTTTGGCTGAACAATTACTGTTTCTTCGTTTGTTTTTGTATCTTTCATAGTTTGACCGTAAAATGGAATTTTTATTTTTAATGAAATTTTTCACGATTTAAATCGCCAAAGGGCGATTCAATCAGATAATTCCTTCGAAAGTTGCCGCGTTTACAGTCTACAACGTCGAGATTTGATGAAATTCGCAAAACTCAATTTTCACATAAAACCAAAACCTTCTCATTAAGATGATAATGTAAAATATTATTAAATTTGACAATCTTAAAATTGCATTATTTTAAATCGAACCAGTCCCTAAACAGATGCAGGTCGGCTTGCCTCTCCCTTCTATTGTGGGTCGTTGAATTACCTGATTAGTAGCTCTTCCCATGCCCAAATCTCTAAGGGTAGGTAGGAACTGACGTTCGAAATTCAGTCTCGTAGCTTCTGCAATAAGACAAAGTACACACAAGTCAGGTTTATGTAGATTTAACAAATATTTACAATTTGCAAGAATGGATGTTGTTTCCAAACCTCAGAGTCCTGGACTATGCGGCCTGTTTGGTGTAATTACAAAGAAAAAAAAATCTGCCCGCTTCGCGGGCACATTCTCATGGCGCGATTCGCGCGCGGCTCGCTGCGCTCGCAAGTTTGAGCGCGCCTAGGGCGCGCGACTGTTGGATCTCGCGCTTCGCGCTCGATTATGTATTCACCTCGCGCTACGCGCTCGGGCGTATTTACATCGCGCTTTACGCTCGGCTCCTCTAGATTTTTGAACTTC
>CAKNYM010043774.1:0-54657 GCA_932195095.1 Andricus curvator | reverse complement strand
TAAATGACGATAACTTCCTCACTCTTTGATAAAATGTATTAATATTACGGGTCAATCGATTCCTCTCGAGCCAAGGAATCTTCTATATCCTTGCATCAACTTTGAATTATGTTAATGAAAAAAGTTTTACTATAAAAAACCGATTATTCAAATATATAAATTACGATAGCTTCTCTACGCTTTAATATAATATATTAATAATATAGTTGAATCGATTCGTCTCGAACCAAGGAATCTTTTATATTGTTGCATCAACTTTGAATTATGTCAATGAAAAAAGTTTTACTATAAAAAAAGCGATGTTTAAAATATTATTAAGTGCTAAAAAAATGCAACGAATATTTTTAGAAAACCTTCCGTCAGTTGCAAGATATTAGTCGGGAAAATAAGCCCTCCAAATTTTATCAATTAATCTGCAACAGTTTTCAAGTTATGGTGTTCACAAAAAAGTGTGACATCCACATATCCACCCATCCACACACAAACATCTGGACAATTGCTTAGAACATTGTATTAGACATGTTTAAATTGGGCAAGGTTTAATTAAATGATTAAAAAAATTTTGGAAAATGTTACCATTACAAAGCTTCCTCTATGAGGAAGCAAAAGGAAGTTTTTATTCCCAAATATAAAAGGAACTTCAGTATTTGAACGATCCATTAATACAAGCTTCAAATTTCTTCATATAGAGTATACAAGAAACATTCATTTTTTAAAGATACATCAACTTTAAATTTTTCTAAAAAATTCCCGGCTATTTTCCGGCTTTTTCCCGTTGCTCAAAATTCCAGGCCAATTCTCGGTTATCCCGGCCAGTGGCCACCGTGAAGCTCCAATGTCTCTCACAAAATGTACTACAATTAATAAACCAGTATATCTTCCTCGGTTTTATAAATCATTTTGAAAACTGATGAATTTAAAGTGGACTGTGGAAAGTAAAAATTCTTGAAAACCACATCAGGAATGCACCTTCATTTATATTGGCGTTGCTGTTCACGCTTGAAGATAACGACTTCTAATAGAAATAAATAAATCAGATTTAACAAATCAATTGAGGATCGTTTCCCATTGATCGAGGCTTCTCAATAAAGTGAATAAAAGAATCTACTCTGGCTACCGTGCCTGTCACCACGCTACTTCCATTTCACGTGAAAGAATAGTCGGTTCGAGCAATCCAGGAAGGACTCAACCGATTTGATGAGCAACGTGAAAGAGCGAGATAGAAAACTGATCGATTGGATAATTACTTTGAACGACAGCCTTAATCGAGAGAGAGCAACATAGACAGGGCAAATGGTGGGAAACGAAAAGTGACGAGAGTAGTGATACCACTACTAAAGCTGCTGGTGACATCACTTTTTGCAACAGTTCACAGAAAGCACGAAAAGATTGTTTTTTGTATAGGTGATTATGGAACTAAACCTCTGTATTTCTTATCATCTTTTTTTTAAATTCTTTTGCATTTTTTAAGAGTTCTGCTCATTTTTCCAGATATTACGTATTTTATGATTTTTCTCTTTTCAGATGAAAAAAAAAAACGAGGGGAGACCGTCCTACAATAGATAATGATCCTACACTGGATAATCATTAATTATAAACACAAATATAAAACAAATAGACAGTTCTAATTATAATATATTAACACGTATGGCGTCTGAGCTATTAATTACATCAAATAATTATTTTACTTGAATTAGTATTTTAAATTAATGATTATCTGCTGTAGGATTATTATCTACTATAGGGTGGTCTCCCCTACTTCAAATTTAACTCTAGACAATTCACATATTTGAAGTTTAATAATAAAAGAGATGGGTAAAGGTCTGTAAAATTTTTTTTTTTTTTATAAATTGCGAGCAGGGCTGCAATCGGTAACTTAGATTTTCAACTTGCAATAATAAAGTGTGTATCTATACACTCAATCGAATAATCTCCCAGGCCCCCAAAATTGACAGTCAATGAGAAAACGCATTTCTTTTTTTCAATATTCTTATAAAAAATGCACATTTTATAAGATGTTCTTGGAAATCAAAACCTGTTTCGGAATAATTAAGCTTTTTCTCTCTCTGTATTAGAATAACATCCAAAAATTACGTAAATGTCTATCCAAAGTTTTCTTTCGCCTGAAAAGTTCATTTACCGTCATTTGAATAATTAATTTTTCCCGTTCGTATTTTTTATCGTCTTAAAAGTTTAGAAGCTATCATATTCTACAAATAAATTGCAATTCGAATTTTTTGTTTACGTCCCAATTAGCTTTGAATCGGGACCATGCATCATTTTTCTTACTTTCAATATGTCTTAACTTCGGGACATAGAAAAATATTTATGCGCTGAAAACAGTAAATGAAACTCAAGATTCACTAGGACCAAGGACCAGGTTTATGAACACAACTTTTGAAATCTTTCACTTTTGGGAACCTATAGTTCTTGGAAATAACCATTTTATCCTAGCAGTAATTTCACATTCTTTGAAAACCCAGTCTGAACAACAGCTTGAATCCAGTAGCTTCTAGCTGAATAGAACAAGTACACACGAGGAATAACATAACTTCAAATTAAAACTTTCCCTTCGCTTGCTTCAACCACTTGTTCCTCAGGGATACTCTCATTACTTTCAATAATCCTCAATATCCTCTGAAGAATCAACAGCCTAACAATCTTAAACTTTTGCCAAATGCGCCACTTTAATTAAGCAATTTCTTTGACACTTAGTCTAATTAAAGTAGTTCATTATGAGTTGATTCAAATTCCGGAAACGAAAATAATTCAAGAGTGATAATATAAAACGAGTAAAAAAATACTCGAGAATTTTCATAACTTGGTGAAAGAATTCTCGCAATTGTGACGCGTAATTTAAAAATTCTTTCAGGTTGCATGCTTCAGAGGTCGAAGTCCTATAGTTAATGCTCTGTGCTCTGATAATTGTAAAAAATATAATTTTGAAAGAATTTTTTCAATTTTTATAATTTTATTAATGTGAAACTTATTGAAATTAACAATAATGAATGAATTTGCTATTAGAATAAAAAAATCGATATGAAAATTGATAAATGTATTACTGGTTGGAGCATAGAACATTGCTTGGGAGCCGTACATAAATTACGTGAAGAATTTTTTCGAAATTTTGAGTCACGTAGTTTTTGTCGACTAATTTTTTTTCGATTTAGTAAGAGGGATGATAAAATTTTACTGTTTTTCATGAATTAACAAAGTAATTATACTTTCAACCAAGTATTTGAATTTTCAACCAACAAATATGAATTCTCAACAAAAAATGCTATAGTTGATACTTTCAAACCAAAAAGAAACAAGTGGAAAAATAATATATAGTTTATACATAGCGGAAAATTTTTATGTAATATTTCCCACTATGTATCATTTGTCCGCCTGGGGATATTTTCATTTTAAATAAAAAATAGTTAAATTCAACTAAAAAAAGAATAATTTCGAACCAAATAGTTGAATCCTAAACCAAAAAAGATTCATTTTCAACCAAACAGAATTAAATTCATACCAGAAGAATTTTCAAACAAAACAGACCAATTTTTAACAAAAAAGTTGAATTTTTTAACAAGAAAGATTTTTTAGTCAATGAAGAAGAAAATTTTCACACCAAATATACAAATTTTTATAAAGAAAGACGAGGTTTCAACAAAACAGTTTGATTTTCAAACAGATAAAATTGAATTTTCAACCAATCAGGTGAATTTTCAACCAAGAAGATTAATTTTCTACTAAAAAAGACGAATTCTCAACAAAAATACATCATTTTTTAACCAAATAGTCGAATTTTTAACCAAGGAGATTAATTTTCTACCGTAGAGGATGAATTTTTGACAAAATACCCAAGTTTTTAAAGAACTAGTTGAATTATTATGCACCAAGAGGATTAATTTATTACCAAAAAGACGAATTTTCAACAAATTACATGAATTTTCAACCCAATAGTTTGATTTTTAAACTAAAGAAGATCAATTGTAAACCGAAAATACGAATTTTTAACGGATAATATAAATTTTCGACCAAGTAGTTGAATTTTTATACTAAGGAAGATAAATTTTAATCAAAAAATGCAATAAGTTAAGTTTTTGTCTTGAAAAATTAATTTCAAATTCAAAAAAACAAATTCTCTAAAAATCAGTTGAATTTTCAACCAAGAAGATTAATTTTCTTCTGGGTTAGAGGAGGGTCAGTGGAAGTAAGGTTACGAACTTACATAACGTTTACTACGTTTCCTGATGATTTTGAACAAAGTTTGTGAATTTTGAGGAAGATGGCCCTGCAATGGTACAGTAATTAATTTGAATTGCACTTCCATATTTCAGACTTCTCACTTATTCCCCTATTCTCTCCTTTTATTTTTTTTTAAGGATTCTCCTTTTTGTCCCTATTTTCAAGAAACTTCCCTTTTTCCCCTTATTCATTTTTTCCCGTGAAATGTGAACTGAATTAAAATAATTCATTGAGAAAATCCAAACTATATTTGGTTGAAAAATCTACTATTATATTTTTGATTTTGAATTCATCTAGTTTGGTTAAACATCCTACTATTTGGTTAAAAATTTATTTATTTTTTGGAAATGCAACTATTTTGTCAATAAGTGCTCTTTTTTGTTCAATAATATAACTGTTTAGTTGACAATTAATCTGGTTTGTTTCAGGATTCAACTGTTTTGTTGAAAATTCTACTTTTTTGGTTGAATTCAACTGTTTTTTTTTTTCAAATTAAACACTGTCTTGGTTGAAGTATTAACTATTGCATTTTTTGTTAAGAATTTGGAACAAAATCGAAGTATTTTGTAGAAAATTAGTTTGTTTGTTACAGAATTAAAATTTCGGGTAGAAAATTAAACTATTTTGTAGATAATTCGCCTCCCTCTCTTCAACATTAAACAACTTTATTGAAAATTCATGTATTCTGTTGAAAATCGGTCTTTTCTGTAGAACATCAATCTTCCTGGTGAAAATATCCATCTTTTTGGTTGAATTTTAATCTTTTCTGTTAGATGATTCGACCATTTGGTTTAAAATGCATATTTTTAGGTTAAAAATTCAATCGCTACCATAAAGTTGTCTTGATTGGTCGAAAATTAAACTGTTTTGTTAAAAATTCGTCTTTTTGAAAAAAAAATTCATCTTTGACGGTGAAAAAAACATCTTTCTTGGTTGAAAATTAACTTATATGGTATCTAGTATTTACATTTATTTTATTCAAAAAAATTTATCTTCCTATTATTCCCCTATTTTTATTATAAATCACCCCATTTCATCTGTTTTAAGAGAATTTCGGTCTACCTTACTTTTCGGGGGGTTAGTACAAAACTACGGTCGTCAACGAGGGGGTCAAAAATAGCCCAAAATTGGTAACGTAGTTTATGGACGGCCGGGGCCCCTCATGCACGATCCCTTATTCAATTGTTCATGGTTTTCACATTTTAATATACTTTAGTTGTCTCTATCTATGTTCCTAATTTTCATTTGTGAAATAATGGAAGAAAAGAGACAACTCTGTAATAATTTCTCCGACAAACAATTTAAGTGGATATTAAATATACAATGATCCCTTCTGGGCTTTTAACTCAATTTGTATCGACTGAACGTACCTGAACTACTTCCCTCGCGTACTATAAAACATATGCTTTATGTATTGGGAAACAGTTTCTTACTTTATTCTCTTTCCTTTTTTTGACATTCTTGGAAAAGCTTTCTCTATTACGTTTGAATGCAATTCGAAAACATCTCTCAATAGTACATTTTAATTCAGCTGAGCAGAAGGAAATGTATATCCCCTTGTGAATTCAGCATTTCACTGGGTCCACAGTGGGGCAACGGACATTAACCAGCTGTACTAGACTTCCGGAGTAGCCAGCCACATATGTGGTATTAATCACCCAGAGAAACCATTTCATATTTACAAGTCGAAATGGCAGGGAGGTCTCGACGTTTATTTGATTTTTAATTTCATAATATGGTCTATATCTTTCGAGAAATGCTTTATACCTTCCTGTCCCGCTAGTATTGTACTGCTTAACAATAGTGCGATCTAAGGATTAAGTTCTTAGGGATTTACTTTACGCTACAGTGATAGAGTTTCATTTCATATAACGCAAGTAGCCACTCTGAAAAATTCTTTTGCAACTTGGATTTGAAAATTGTATTCCAAAATTTAAATCCTTTCTTTAAAGAAATTGGAGGATAATAAAAAGTTCTCAAAATATCATACTCTATATTAGATTATATTTCGGGTTTTAATTAAGAATTTTATATAAATTTCTTCCTTTCGCAAGACAATTAGAACTTTATTTGATATATTCAATGAATTAAAAATTGAATTGCTTTTTTTGATGACTTTTATGGATTTTGAAATAAACGGTTTTGCAACTTTTGCAAAACCTTCTTTCTAGTCCAAAAGTAAAATATCAGTCTAAGGAGATTAAAAGAAATTTGTATTTTGGTTAAAAAACACAACAAAATTATACAAAACAGAATTATGCTCATTATTAGAAATTTTTTACGGAAATATTTGTATTTTTATTAAAAAAAAAACAACAAAATAACCAGAAAATTTGTTTTTATTTCAAAGTAAACGATTGCCAAAAATTATATATATTTTTTCAATTAACTTTCGAATTTCGTAAAATAATATTCACTCTACAAAATGTGTAAAGTATAGTATAATAATTAATAAATTTACTGAATACATGAATTAGATATGAACAAATTATATGATTGATATATTTATGGACTTGTGATAGAGTTCAAATACAGTGCTTTGTTGGCTGGTGGCCAAATGGTGCTGAGTTGATAAACTCCGCGTGGTTTTATCTATTCTATTATTTAATTATTTTGTAATAAGCGATTAAAATTTGTCCTTTAATTAATTTTATTTGTATATACCTAGAATATTTGTATTATTTTATTTTTGTGATATTCTCATAAGTAACGACTTCCATAGCTCTAAATGATGTGAGAAGTGCTTCAATCCGAGAATAGTATTGGCGCACGCACACTTAAGAGATAAGTAACTTTGCACACTGGACAAATAAAAATCTATTAAAAAAATAAAACACAAATTTGGCTGAAAATCATCATGCGGGATGATAAATTTGGTAATCGCAATCGCCTATTTTGAGCAGTTGTATCACAAATATATATTATACAAAAGGTAGCCTCTAAAAATCTTCTAAAAATTAAAGTTATGTTCTTTAAAAAAAATATCCATATATTCAGTTTTATATATCTTTTGTAGTTTTTGAATAATTCAAAAAATATTTCAGTTAGTTTCATACAAAACCGATGAGCATTATATGGGTCCAAAAATTGACTTTGGAATACAAGGCATGCCACAAAGGCCCGGAAAATCCCATGAGGTTAACATGAGACAATTGTTATTTTCGGATAAATGAGAATCACTTTTCTGGGTTTAAACTTAGCTTGCAGGAGATTATTGGAATTTCCTGGGGAGTCTCAAACGAATAATTTTCACCGATTAACTTTAAATTATGACGCCATAAACACCCCCCTCCCTCTTATCGACCCCTAAAAATGCCCTAAAATACTAAAATTGATCATTTTGCGCATAATTCATACATATGAGCTTTATTTTTCCCTTTTTTGCCATAATATGTTTTTATTCGAAAATATAATTTTTTTTAGTTATTTATAAACTAATTTTTGATTTTGTAAACAATTCCTATTTGTTTAAATGATTGTTTTTGCCTACTAACGCATGGAAAGGTACTTTTTTTAATTTAATGGGACTGTTGGTCATTTATAGGAAAACTGATCTTCATTCCAAGAATTTATCAATTGTTTGAACAACTTATTATTGTTTACTCGTAACTTGTCCTTAAAGAGAGATCTCAAACTCTATATTAATAATTATTTAACCTTATCTCTTTATATAAAACATTTAAGTCACTTAGATATTACGACAAAATTATAAAGCAAATTCGTATTTGTTTAAAGAACTTTTTTTTGTTTATCAAATTTAGTTCTGAAATAAATGTTTGAAATTTATCTTTTTATGTGATCAATGTGGTAATTTTTTACCGTTAAGCGAAAATTTTGTTGTTAAAATCATTATCGCATTGTTTAAACAATTCATGCAAAATTAATTTTACGTTTGCATGGAAATGATTTTAAAAAAGTCGGATTGTTTAAAAATATGGTTAATTTCGTCACTCATTGTTCAATATTTAAATATTCTACAAATTCTTCAAATAATTAATATTTCTTTAACCAATTTTTTTATATTGATCAAAAAAAAAAAAACATTGATGAAAAAAATTTCGTCCAGCTTTCAGAGGACCAATACTCATTAGTCTGCGGGCGTGTTTTAGAGAAAAAAATTAAAGAAATAATTTCAGAATGACAAAATTCATCGTAATTTTAATGGAATGACATTTTACTGAAGAACAGAATTTTCATGACCAATGTCCAAAAATAGTTGACGAAAATACTAATTATTTAAAGAATTTGTGTTACATTTAAATATTCAACGATAAGTGACACACTTAACCAAATTGAAAAAATACGATTTTTTTGTAGCATTTCCATCAAAATGTACGATTGACCTTTAATAAATTGTTTAAACAATTAGACACAGATTTTACATTAAATTTTGCTCCTAACAATGACCCATTATGGCATTAATTACAGAAATAGATTACTTTCAAACATTTATTTCAGATCGAAATTGTTTAAACAAATTCTTTTAAGATCGAAATGAAGTTTATCCTTTTCTAAATAATCTTATTTACCAAAATCAGAATAAAAAATAGCTCACAAATCATAAATTTTATTTTCAACTACCTCAAAGAATTATTTAAACAAATAAGAATCTTTTAAACAATTATTAAATGCTTGAAACAAATATCAGTCTTCCTATCAATTAATAATTGTCTGATTAAACGTAAAACGGTACCTCTTAATGAGTTCGTAAAAAAAATAGTAATTTAAACAAAGGGAAATAATTTAAAAAATTGAAAGTTTATGACAAAGAAAGGAAAAACAGAGCTCAAGTACCTTAATTTTGCGTAAAATGGTCAATTTGAGTTTTTAGGGCATTTTTGGGCCTTAGTAAGGGGGGCGTAAATTTTAAACTAATTCAGCGAAAATTATTTGTTGGACAGTACTCAAAAAATTCTAATAATTCCCCACAAGATAAGTTCGAATCCAGAAACATAAATCTCATTTTCCCGAAAACGAAATTTTTTCCAGAAACACAAATATCAAGTTTGATGAAAATCACTTATTATTATTTATCAAATTCTTCAGATCACGTGAAATAGAATTTTTCTATTATATAAATAGATTTTAATATAAATATCACATAATTGGAGTGCTCTCTAAATCCTTTATCGACTTCTCCTGTAATTTTAGAGCTTAAATTGGACGATACCTGGTATGAAAAGAATTGACGACCCTACAATTTTTCGCTTCGATTATTACAGCCAACGTAGCCAGCTTTCAGTAGTGAATTCCTGTATCGGTCAGCCAGAAGGCTAACGGTAAGAACGAGGCAAGCGCCGACTTCGTAGCCTTTGTCGAGCGCACATGGAGCGAGCGAAAGGCTAAAGGGTATAACATAGTCAGAAATTCATAAAGGGCACTAGAAATATGGCGAACGTAAATGAGGGAGCAGGGATTCTGGGTAGAGACAAAAAAGAAACAAACTAAAGATGAAGTGAGGGATTGAGATGGAATGGAAGAGAAATAGATGGCAGATAAAAGATTAAAAAAAACCCTAGAACATGTACAAAGAGGGGAACTAGAAAGGCAATATATTAACAGATTATCTACTCAGATCATCCGCTTCAGCTTTTCCGTTGGACGCTTTCTCTTTCTCTCTTTCATAATTGCTTTATTGCATTTTTCGAATTCACTGCGACATTGCGAATCGCAATCCGTAAATGTGTCATTTTACATTCTGGAATTCTCAACATTAATTATTTTGACTGCCATTCTATGTTGTTTCTTTGTACAGGTCGTTTTTTATGTCCTTTTATGAGAGATCGTTATTTATTCTCTTTTAATTACTATATATATATATATATATAGACATGAAAAAATTATACCTGGTGATTTCCGAGGGTGCATAAATTATACTTTAGTTTGGATATTGAATAACACACGCCTGATAATTTCTGATATCATGAAAAACGTGGAAGTGAAAAGTTAGTTAGGACCTCTATTTGCGCGAATTCACAATTTGAATATCTGGAGCTGAATCCATCAGCTTTGCAAGCACTTTAGTCAACCAACCCAGAAGCAACTTTTTAAAATTTAGGTCGTCGTAATAGTTGTGGAGAGGCATGTTTGTAATAATCGTTTTCACACATCAAAGCTGCATTTTTTTGTATCTCTTTGCAAGTGAAGAGAAGAATCTTATCTAAGATCTAATATTATGCAAGAAAGAAAATATTTTAAAACTCTAAAATACGTAAGAATAAACATTGAAAACTGTATGTATGCCATATTTTGGATACTTAACATTTTATTTTTAATTTCAGTTTGAAATTTCCGAATGGGGAAATCGACAAATTAAAATTTTTTTTAAATTGTTCATATTTTAGATAAATAATATTTATAACATTTTAAGGCTTTATAATCAGGAATATTTTGTTCAAAAAGGTTAATACCACGATCTATTTAATGTCGACCGCTTTCAAATTCAAATTGTTTAATTTAATACATTTTCAATAAAAAATTGTTCACATTTGATACCTTTTATTTCTGAATTTTACGATTTTAAAAGCCTCATATTTTTAAATTACAGAATTTTTAACCTTCCTAACTTACAAATTCTATTGTGCTTTAAAAATTGAGTTTGAATATTTTCTGTTTTAAACGTATCAATTCATTATTGAAGTTCGCTTAAAGAGCTTTTTCGTTTTGAAAGGCTCTAAGGTTTTAATATTGATTAATTTCAAACACTTCTGAATTAACGTTGTGCAATTTTTAACGCCTGCTTTTAAATGAGATTGAATTCGAACGTTTTTTATTTGTATCAAATTGTTCGTTCTCATAGACTTTTAATTTTTAAATACTCACTTTTGACGCTGGGCTTGGATTGAGCCCAGCTCAGAAGGGCTGTGTCTAGTTGACCCAAAAAATTGGGTTAAATTTTCAAACGAAAATATGAATTTTTAACTAACATGATGAATTTTTAACCAAATGAACTAGTTTTTCACAAAACAGTTCAACTTTCAACCGAATAATTGAATTTTTAACCAGAAAAGGTGAATTCTCGGCAGAAATGGCAATACTTAATATTTCAACCAAAAAACGAATATTTAACAAAATAGTTAAATCTTTAACGAAAATATATTATTAATTTTGAACCAAACAGTTGCATTTTAAAGAAAAAAAGATTAAATTTCTAGCAGAAGAGTTGAATTGTGAATAAAATAGAACAATTTTCAACCAATTAGATGAATCTTCAATCAAAAAGATGAATTTGCAACAAAATACATGAATTTCATTTTAAATCAATAACGCTACATTCACTTTAACTTATAAAAATGCTATATATGTTGGTCAGTGTATTATAAATATAAACAGAGTCAAAAAGTGAGGAATCTTTTTAAAATATATAAAATTACTTTTATGGCCTTATAATACATTAACGCTAACATTTAATAATGTTGATTCTTGGATTTCAAATTTATAATTTCGAAGCAGTTCAAGAATAATATAATCAAAATCTGCTTGAGATGAATATTCAACTATTTTGTTGAAAAGTTATACATTTTTGTTATTATATATTCAACGCCCCTAAAAAATTCATCTTTTTGACTTGAAAATTCAACTTTTTTGTTGGAAATTTGTCTTTTTAGATAGAAAATTTATCCTTTTAATTAACATTCTATGTTTTTGGTTTAAAAGACGTCTATTTTGTTGAAAGTTCATCTCTTTTGCTAGAAATTTCATCTTTTTTCGTTAAAAATGCAACAGTTTTTTTTTTTAATTAATAATCTGTTTTCGTTAAGGATTCTTCTCTTGGTTCAAATATTACTATTACATTTTTCGTCGATCATTCATTTTTGTTGGTTAAAAATTCAACTACTTAGTGGAAAGTCGAACTGCTTTGTTGAAAATTAAATTTATTCGGTTGAAGATTTATCATGATATTCGAGAATTCATCTTTTTTTTTAAATATATATATTTTGTTAAAAATTCTTCTTTTATTGTTTGCAAATTGATAGATGTCACCGAAAATTCAACTATTTAATTTTTGTTTGAGAATCCATCATTTTTATTTTTTTGTTAAAAATTAATCTGTTTTGTTAAAAATTCTTCTTCCATATTTTTAAAAAATAATTATTTTTATCACTACAATTATCTGATGTCGGATAACTTTTATTCGACTCTCGATAAAAATTATCGGTCGTCGGATAATTATAGCTTTTAATTGTTTGCAACGGTGAATGTATTATAAGGCAATACAGGTAATTTGATGTATTTTAAAAAGAATCCTCACTTGTTTTCACTCTCTTTATTTTTATGATGGACTGACCATTAGGTATAGCATTTTTCTGATTTCAAGTAAATGTAGCGTTATTGATTTGAAATTAAATTAATGTATTTTATTGAAAATTCATTAATTCTGGTTGAAAATTATTCTTATTGGTTTAAAATTAATCTTTTTGATTTCAAACTCAACTAATTGATTAAAATTCGTCTATTTTATTGAAAATTCAACTTTTTTGCTAGAAATTTGATCTTGTTCGGTTTAAAATGCAACTGTTTGGTTCTAAATTAATAATCTTGTTTTGTTAAGGATTCAACTGTTTTGTTAAATGTTCGTCTTTTGGTTGAAATATTAATTATTATATTTTTCATCGAGAATTCATCTTTTTTGGTTGAAAATTCAACTACTTCATGGAAAGTTGATCTGTCTTGTGGAAAAATAATTTATTTGGTTAAAGATTCATCATGTTAGTTGATAATTCATATTCCTGCTTGAAAATTTAACTATTTTATTAAAAATTCTTTTTTCTTATGTTCGAAAATTACAAAATTTATTTACTGGGATTCACTATGAATGTATTATAAGGTAATAAAAATAATTTCATGTATTTTGAAAAGATTCCTCAATTTTCGACAATTCCGTCATTTTTATAATACATCGACCAATAGATATAGCATTGTTCTGATTTGAAGTAAATGTATAGTTATTGATTAAAAATGAAATTCGTGTTATTGTCCAGGTTACTTTCGACAGACGGCATTGGGCCTAATGCCGTATTCGGCTGAATGCCTACGACATATAGACTTTATTAATACAATTTACAAAAATGATACACTTCTAACTTTCTGTTTTAGTTCATGCGAATAGAAGCCAGCCTTAATATTACTATTTAGGTCTTTTGTAAATTATTCAGTAGAAATTCAATAAAGATGAATTATTTTTTTGCATATCTTCTTGCAGGTGGTCTCTATATGTTCTCTTTCATTCCATTTCTTCCGTTTCATATTTTTCGCAGCGAAATGAAACTAAAGATTATGTCGGATTTGATACAGCGACCCTCTAGACCCGTGCTATCCCGAAAAAGAGGGAAAAATTATTAAATCCCCTTTCGACCTCCAGCTTGATCCTCAAATATCGAGGGTCTGCATATCTGGAGGTGTGTGATCCTTCGGTCGAAAGTTTATATACCCTAGAGAAACTAGGAGTCGGATCTCGGATAGGTTCATGAAGGCGCAAAATAAAAGTAGAGAAATTGAAAGGGTTGTGGGTGGCAAGGGAAAACACATGGCAGAAATATGACATGTCCTCGAGAAAGTGCCCCGTGCTATTGAATTTACGTCCCATGCAAACGACTTTTCAATGTTGGGATCGAACCCGTGTATTTCCGGTTTACGTAAAATAAAAGAGACGCAGGTTAACTGCGCCCGATTTTCCATCGTTCATATACAATTTTCAACGAATGTTTGAATACGAATTCTTTTCACTCGAGAAGCACCGGGACATTTAAATAAATTCAGCTTTAGAAATGAGACCTATACGTGTGCTTTATATATGTATGTATTCGAGGGCACATATTATGCCAAGTATTCCACAACAGGCTACTTGAAAAACTTATGCAAGAGGATTTCTATTCCAGTTTTAAAACACTGGGGAGACTAAATTTTCCTGAAAATTGTGGCAGAAGGCTTGTTTAGGGTTTTGTATACATTATACTACACATTACATTTTCTTTTCTGTTACCACTTTAACCACAAGTTAAATAAAATTTTTTAATAGACTTTTCACCTTTTATATTTTCTTAGATTTATTATACAATCTAATTTATTTTTATTTTCTAGGAATAACTCTAAATCCGCGGGCTGATTTGATATCAGAGCCAGATAAATAAATGCTACTTTTCACGAAGAATTGATTGATTCTTCAATTAAACGAAAATAATTACAAAATGAATTAGGATCTTAAGTAGGTCAACGTTGCCTATTTGCAGAGAACGAATATTTAGAGCAGCAAAAATAATTAATTTCAATCCGGAAATATATTTGTCAGCAAATATCTAATTTTTGTTATCAAAAGTTGTTACTATCCTCGATTACAATTTTCGTTTAAAGTTTCAAATTTTCTGTCAATTCTGGAGTTTATTTTCACGAAACCAATTAACTTTAACAACAGAGAGAAATTTCGGGGAGGGAATTTGGAGAACTATCGCCATGTAATTGAAAATGACGGCACTGGAGTTTTATCGCATGATGGAAAAATCGTAAAAAGTCAACGAGGCTATTGTTTGCAAAGCAATAACGTAAAATTGAAAGCTGTTCCTTCTGTGGCTATAATCAATATGAGAGGGTGTTTCAATAAACCATAATTCAATATTCTTTTTTACGTAAACAATATGATTGTTTTCAGTTTGAAAACGCGATCTGCATCTCCTTAGAAATATTAAAATTAATAGTGATAAAAAAATGAAAATTGTAAATATCTGAGATTATAGAACTTATATAGTTATAGTTATAGATTATAGAAATATATAGAACGTTTATAAATGAACCATTTCAATATTAGAATTGAAGCATTCAAAGTGGAATACTTTCTAGCTCCAAGGGTTAAAAATGAAACAATTCACGGTGATTGCAAGGTGATTTTAAAGTACTTGCAAGAATGTCGAATAAGATAACTAAATATTTGCTTAGTTCAATTAGTGAAATTTGACCTTTCACTGATTATTATTCAAATTACAACTAAATGAAGCAGTGATTGAGCGTATAGCCTATTGTGTAGCGACGACAGCGCTACTAATTTGGAACTTTTAGGCAAAAATTTAAATTTCAATCCCAAATTAACGACCAAGAATATAAATTTGTATTCTTAATATATTTTTTAAATTATATGTGGGCGTTTGCATCAAAAGGACCTTCATCGTCGGTATGGAGTTACGTATAGGGCGATATAGCAGGATAAAGTTCCGGAATTCTAAGCCCAGGACGAAACCTTTAAAATTTTCAAAAATTCGAACCTTTGAATAAAAGCCCTTTTAATCCTGACGCCCACATATGTTTTATTGTTAAAGAACTGCACTTCGGGAACTTTAATTAAATTGTAATGATCGAACTCGAAGACCATAAAGATATAATTCTATTGCTCGAGATTAACTGATATATACTGCTTTTTCTTAATAATATTTCCCTAATTATTTCGAGCTACCCAATAGTTCGCTAGTCAAATGGCGCAGTTGTAAAGGTCAAAAAGATATCCGCCAGGCACATTTTTTATGCATTATTTGAGATTGAAGTTCTCCCATTTTTCTCTATTATTTTATTCAAATTGTGCATGCTAAAATTATATTTTATGAAACTTGATATTTGAGTAGGGTAGACCGAGGGATGACCGACAGTCGGAACAAGAGCGACTTTACAAGTTACGTTATTTCATCCATAAATTGGAAAAATTAAGCTCAATCCAAGTAAAAAAAAATTAATTAATCATCTTACCGTTACCATCGGGGTAAGAGCAACCAAGAAAACAGTTGAAAAAAAATGCAACGAATCAAACCATCCAATTTTTACATCCTAAGATTTCTTCTATTACATCCTATTTCTTGAAAAAAGCATCCTTGGTTTTGTCCAGAAATACGGGGCAAGAACGACGATATACAGCTTGTTAGAAATAATTGAATTATTATATCATTTTTTTCACTAAAGTAATTAATACGTGTGGAAATATAATGTACAATAAGATGGTACTCGAAATAACCAAAAAATGAAAAAAAGTAGAAAATTACAGTAGGAAAAAGCACATTCCTTGAAGAAAAATCGCCCGGCAATACAATTATTAATAGATTTTGATTCTATTTTTTTTTCAAACGACCGTCACGAGTGACTGCGGATAATTCACTCCGGCTAAAACAAAATTTGTTATTGAACAGCAAAGTACAAAACTTTTTTTTGTGTAACTTTTCAGTGATACATTTTTTTGAGTTTCAAATTTATTTGAACAGGTCATACGGCAACGTAAGAACTAACTGAAAATAATTTTCAGTGGGAAAAATTAAGAGAAGAATTGTTTATGATCTTATAAACAAACTAATGAGCAAAAGTAATTTGTTCGTGAACAGGTTTAATTTTTTACGGAATTAACTCGAAATGTCTTTACGAAGACTCATGCTATTATATTTTTCATAGTCAGTGAAACTTTTAATTATATAAACAATTTTTATAAACAATTTCACATTTTGACCATTTTTTTATGAACAGGCTCAATTTTTTTGCAAAACCAACTCGACATGTCTTGCCAAATAACTCCTTGCTATCACATTTTCCATATTGACAAAAACTGATATTTATATAAACAATTTTTATAAACAAATGCACATTCAGACTTTTTTACCGTGAATAGACTCCAGTTTTTTGCAGAATCAACTTGAAATGTCTTACAAGGTTTCTTTGCTGCCATGTTTTTCATAGTAAGAAAAAGTGTTAATGTATATGTATGTATGTATACCATTAAGCCATTTCCCTTTCAGGGTAGGCGTGACACTATCCGATTCAAGTAGTGTTTCTAGGTGGATAGTTTTCTTGTAGTTATAAATAACTACAAGTTTGGCCTAAATAAATAAATAAATACATATTTCGACCATTTTTGCATGAATAGGTTTCATTTTTTTACGGAATCAACTAAAAATATTTTACAAAAGACTCCTTGCAGTCATCATTTTCGAATTACAAAAAATTGGTAATTATATAAACTAATTTGATAAACAAAAGCACATTTTGACCACTTTTCATAAATATGGTTGATTGTCCTTTGTAGAAGTAAAAGCTTCCGTGAATTCGAAAAGTATGACGGCAAGGAGTTTTTGGCAAGACATTTCGCATTGTTTCTGCAAAAAAATGAATTACATTCATGAAAAAATGGCCAAAATGTATATTTGTTTATGAAAAATGTTCATATAATTTACATTTTTTGTAATTATTAAAAATATGACAGTGAGGAGTCTTTGTCAAGACATTTCGAGTTGATTCCACAGACAAATTAAGCCTATAGTCGTGAAAAAATAGTCAAAGTGTGCATTTGTTTATACAATTAACATTTTTTTATCATTATGAACAATATGACAGCAAGGAATCTTTGGCAAGACATTTCCAGTTGATTCGAAAAAATTGAGCCTACTGATAAAAACTAGTCAAAATTTTGTTTATGAAATTATTTGAATAATTGATAAACAGCAGCTATACTTAACAAATTGTAAGTGCACATTAATATGTATCTGTCATATTTCATACCATATCTTTGGATTCAAAATGGCTAATATTTACGAAACACGAAAAAATTACTTTTGTTCCATAGTTCCTTTATGAGATTATAAACAATTTTTTTCCTGCCCTAACTAAATGTAAATTTTTTTTATTTAGTTATTACATTGATTTTAGACAAAAATAGGTTTGAACTTTGTTGCTAAATATCCAATTTTGGTTTAGTCAGAGTGTAAAATCCACAGTTACTCGTTATACTTGAAAGACCTAGGCTCATTTCTGAAAAAAAAACATCAAAATCCGTTGAGAATTGTACTATCGGACGATTTTTGTCCAAAAAAGGTGCTTCTTTCCCACTGTGCATCAGTCGTTCCCCGGCTTACCCTAATTATAGCTTTTTCACATCAAATAAGTAGAATAATTCCAGTATCTTCGAATACCACAAAAAATTATTTTTCTGAAGTCGACATGTCCAAATGAAAAGGTTTCATCTCGGAGAAACCAAAAGAAAAGGTGAAATTCTTCAAAACCTCATTTAAATTGTATTGGGAAAACATCAGCTCCCTCAACTCTGTAGCACCTTTTCATTTGGTCTGCGCGAGTTAGCACCTTTTTATTTGTTTTCTCAGAAATGGAACCTTTTCATTTGGACACGTCTAAGTGTGATTCATCTTTAATATTATTACCATCAAATATTTGGACCTATATTTGTATTTCACTTATTTGATAATATTCACTCCAAATGGAATGTCATGAATATTTTTCCGTAAAAATTGTAAATTTATTTCTCAAAATGTTGGGGAAATATTTCTGAACTGAACCAACGTAATGTTTCGCTGGTCAATTTAACAGACTATAATATAATCCGAAAACAACATCTATTTAATGACAAAGTTCCTCTATATTGGAAATATGAATGATCAAATATTTGAATATTGGGGTTTCTTCGGCGAGTAGTGGAATGATATTCCTAATAATGAAATTTCGCATAAATGGACATGACGCACGTATGTGCACCTGGTACATATGTATGTACACAAAAGGGGCACGGAATATTCGATTACTGATCGAATATCTCGAGGCATGCATTTATTTGGCACGAAGATCTAGGCGAATATTCGCCTCGATTTCCGAAGTGCATAATTCAACTATTCAAATATCCGCAGAGGCCTGTGAATAAGCTTGTACGTTCGCCGAAGGCGAGGTCCGCGTTTCGAAATAACTCGTGTAGACATTATGGATTCGGTATTCCTATGGAACGGACGAATAGCCCCGCGAATTATTAATGGAAAAGAGATCATGTTGCGCGAAGAATGGACCGTGAAAAGGAAGCCCTATATCGCAACTCTAAATAGAATTCCTCGAAGAAATACGCGAAATTACGAGCAACCAAGCCACCAAAGCCAACGCGTAGTTTTGAACTTCCTTCTTTGGAGAAAAGTTTTTCATTGGCCCCCGAGAACCGTTGGCGCCTCTTCCTTCCTTCCTTACCGGTTCGAATGAAGGCGTTTGAAAAATAACGTTCGATGGATTGACCTAGGTTGAAATAAAATGGCCGATGAACTGAAAGCAGCCGTAATGATCTTTGGTGCGCAAACCAACCAATCCAATGTTTTTCATCCAATTTCAACTTTGGCAGTACAGATATTCAATCAACCGCAAACTTAATTTTTCCGTTGCTCCAGTTTCACCGATAATCACGAGAAACCTTCAAATGCAGCTATTTCAGGGGGCAAAGTTTCCGAGAATCTCTAGGAGAACTTTATAAAGCCAATTTCAAGTGGAAGAATTTTTCAGAGATAAAAGTTTACCAGTAATATAAAAAAAGTCAATAAATGTGCAATCTGAACTAATTTAAAAAAATTTTGTTCGTGAAAATTTGGCCTTTTCAAATGAGTTTCTTATTTTGATTTAAAAGTGTTCTTAAGACTCTATTATTTTGCGTCATTGTCTGTTTCTGAAGACATCAAAAAGGAATTTGACCTCCCTGGGGTCGGCAAGAAAAGGTTAATTGCTTCAATAAAAATAAGATTATCAAATACTGCTGCAGGAATCCACCCTGAACCTTTACGACTCTGATAGCCTGACTTTATAGGTCGGGGAACCGCTGATTAAGCCATGTGATTAAGTGAAGAATGTTCTTGGAGATTCCGGAGGACAGTGTCAACATTTTCAGCATTATGTGCCTTACTTTTATAATTACAAAGTTATGAGCCTGAAAGTCATCTCCTCAATTAAAAAACTTTAACAATCATAATAAAAATATTATCCGATGGTACATTCCGTCGAGGAGTTTTATATTTTTTTGTAATAGAATGTCGCATGAGGAGATGAAACAAGAAGAAAGCAAAAGCGTGAAAGATTTTATTGAAAGGCGATTTTCTTGTCGCAAAAATCACTTTCGACACCTGAGGTCTCAAGTCCTGTGAAACTGACTTAAGACTCACTCGAATGGTTTTCACGGCCGATTGCTTAGCTTTGTTAACTCTATACCAAGCAGGTACATTTCACTTAAGCTCACTATACGAAAAGAACCGAATGTGTCATTGAATCGCGTTAGCCTTTGAACGCCGATCCGTTAAGGTCAAATCTCTGTCCTCTTGAGCATTACACCTAAACCCATGTACAGCTTACCAGCCAAGCTTCAATTTTTCAGTAAAACAAGATAATCTCTTGAGCAGCTGAAAGCATCTTAAAACCTGTTTTGACATAAACTTCATCATAAAGAATCTCTAAAGAGTATTCCAAAGAAGTAATTCTAGATTCAGGTATGAGAACTCCTTGTAGAACATTCCTGTTTAGGATAGACTTGGCAAAGACTGATAAGGAGACTTTCCACGATAGGATTTAAAATTGTAAAAATTCGTGTTTGAGTTGCGTTATTCCTATTTGAGTGTATGGTTCCAATTCGCATTGTATGAGAGCATCTATAAACCGACAAATTTAATGAAATTCATATAACAGATTATTTCGGTTGCTGATGGCCTGAACCCTAATTTGAACGAAGATTGACTCATCAAGTTTCAAATAGGATAGGAAGCAAGTTTTGAATCTAATTCAACCCTTTGAGGGCTCTCAAGTATCCTCTGATCGTACCCCCTAGGGCAAAGAAGTGAAAAGTGTAGATATATTGTATTTTCATCATTGAAGGTGTACTATGCAAATCTAAATTGAAAGTATCTTTGGACTCTTCTTAACAAAACTACTTTCAAATATGCATATACTAAGAATCTAATTTATTACGTTTCACACATTATAGATTAGTGGCCATTGGTGGAAAAAGGGCCCATAGGCTCATCAGCCTTTTTTCGGTAATACTATAGAATCACGGCTTTTCTCAGTTTAACGAACTGATTATAAAAGTCAGGTTTAGTTTGTTCCTTCCGTCACCCAATACAAGAATCATTGGGGGCGAATAAACAAGTTAATCTATTTATATATATATATTTCTTTCCAAAAATTGCTTCTTTTGATGGAAGTTAAATTTATCTTATCTTAACTTAGACCTCAAAACGAGTTGAAAAATGGTGGTTCTTTGAATTATGGAACAGGGAATAGAATACGTAAATTTTAACATATAAAACTTACTTTTTAACAAACAAACAAAAAATAATTTTCAACAAAATAGTTAAATTTTTGTCATATTATACAATAACGGCTTTTCTCAATTAAGCAAATTCTTTTCCAAAGTCAGGTTTAATTTGTTCCTTTTACCACTGATTCTTCTGTACGGTGATAGAAGGAACTAATTAAACTTGACTCTGAGAAGAATTCGCTCAATTGAAAAAAACCGTGATTTTATAGTACAAACTAAATAATAACAACTAACTTAAAAGAGCGGAAATAATAAAAACAAAATTACATTAAGAACTTTTATTTTTTGCATTGTTGTTATTGCTTTAATACTTCTTTAAACCCGAAAAAGCACTTTTTATCAATATTCAGAGATGATTCAGAGACTTCTGGGATATTTTGAATTTTCTATATTTGTCTGTTCTTTAAGCATATTCTGGAATGTTCTGAAAATTTGTTTAAAATTGTTAGAAGCTCCGTGATTTTTTTGTTATTTTCAGAACATTCCAGTCTATTCTAAATTTTTTACGTTTCTAGACTACTCAGGAATGTTTTAGAATACTTCAGAGCATTGTGGAATGTTTTTGAATATTGATCAATTAATTTTATACGTTATTCTATAACATTACAGGGAATCGTTCTGTAATTTTATAATTTCTAGAATATTTTAGAATATTCCGCAATGGTTAGCCGTGATATTGGTTCAAATCTCATTGAAATTAATCAACAGGCGTTCTCTTCTATTTAGCCGAATTTTATGAAATCTATTTATAAACATATCCCCTCTAATTTTCTTCAAAAATCAGAACTCTAACAAAATAGTTTTTCTATATGATTTTAAGAATCAAAATAATATTACTGATGATATAATTAAAAAAAAACATTATTTGTAGTGAAAAACTTTAGAACGCCCCAAAAACATTAATTTTAACAATGTTGTTTGCAATTGAATTTTTGCTTACTATCGATTCTTATCAATTTTTTAAGAATGGTTAAATTTCAATAAATGATGGCTTACTTTTTTGGGGAAAACATTCTCTAAAACTCTACTATTTCCAATTAGAAAGTAAATTTTTCTATCGATAGAATCGTAAAAGATTTTTTTTTAAAGAAATAATTTTTCATACAAAGAACTATATTTAAAGAATATTTCTACTTATTCTTCAAAGTGGAAATTACAGAGTTGAAGTCAATGTTTTTTCCTAAAAAAGAAACCAGGCTTTATTAAAATTCAACAAAATAATCTTATTTCTTTTTTAAGAGATCACCGATAATATTATTTCAATTCTTAAAATTATAGAAATTTTTTTTCTAGAGATCTGATTTTTGGTACGAGAAATGTCCTAAATAAGATTATCAACAGAAAAAATAACGCGATTCAGCCAAAGATTTTAATGATCAATTCCTAAATATTTCTCATTCTACAAAGACAATATTTATTTGTAAATTTTGTTTGATTTTCCTAAATGAAAACGAAAGGCAAAATTGTTATAAATTTGGACATATTACACTGATTTAAACATAAGATTGAAAATACAGGTTATTCAATTGTTATTTCTGTTCATTTCAAAATTAAATTCAGTCAGATTTTCGAAATATTCATCAAAATCATAGTATGGATATAAAATTAATTACGGGCAGGTTCAACTGATATTCACAATTGTTTTCAGTAATGCGTCTATCCCGAAGAAAACTGTCGCAATAAATATTTCCGGAAACAGAGTGTGTCAACTATATTCTACATCGACAAGGTGTCGCAGTTCACTAGTTGCTTCCAAACGCAGCTCTAGCATATAAATCAAAATGTATATTTATTTTCAATCAGGCAGGACGAAACATTTCTTTACTAAGGTTTGAGAAAAACTCGAAATTTTTCTGAAATTATTCAGATTAAATTTTCTCTAAAAGGCCATCATATTACTTTTTCTTTATTTTCTTTTTCAGTATTAATATGGTACACATATCCCGTAAGTGATTATCTTGTACACTCAGAAAAAAGTTGGTTTCAGTCAAACAAATTCTTTCTTTGATATAGGCTCAATCAAATATTGGATTGATTGAAACAAATATTGGTTTGATTCAAACAAAACTTATTATTACTCGACCAAATATTATTTGAATCAAACAAATTCTAGCTTTGATATAGGGTCAACAAAATTTTCTTTTGAACTTTGAATCTAAACAATTCTTCAGCTAATGAACTAATGAGTCTTGAATTTCTGAACTACATTTGGAGTAACCCTGCATCACAAAGAAGAATAAGTACGCTTGATAAATCATGTCCTACAGAAAAGTAAACAAAGGCAATTGAGTACTGAATGACACGCAAGTACGAAGTGGCTCTCGAATTCTCGACACACAGAGGAGAATTCAGCGTTTGTGTGCGTGTCTTCATTAAAAAGAAACTTTCATCGTTCAGCGACACCTATAAACAGAGTGAAAAGAGAGTCTTAATGGGACCGGGTCCCGCACGCAACCAACCAAGCAGGCAGGCGCGATTAAGGCGCGCTTGGATCTTCGTAATTGAATAATACTGGTGGCGGATGATAATTCGTAGCGTGGCGCCTTTGCGCTCGGGAGCAAGAATAAGGGATCGTAATTGAGGTGGTTGTACGGTTTAAATCCGTATAAACTGGAGTAAGCACTCGACCCGCGCGCGACTGTAATTTACGCGCGATCCAAGACGGTCGGTGCCAGTAAAGTATGAAATACGCTGCTTATACGAATGCCGTGATAACCTACCTACCTTCTACCGACGTCACGAAGGCGGCGACAACGAGGGTGACTTTATTAAAAAATTCAAGGAAAAGCTATTCACCACAATCGGACACTGGCCTATGATACCACGACGGCGATTGCACCTCGCCGGAATAAGAGATATTTTTAATAAAACCACCATCTCACCCTCTAGCAAGCTCAAATCTCTCCCCTGTCCTCATGCCAGCTCAACCGTGGTGCGGTCTGAATGCTCGAAAGCCGAATCGAGATTCGCACAGCATACAAATTCACCCGGTTTGCACGCAGGCGACAGTTAAAGAAAGAAAAAGGAGAGTTGGAGCAGATAAGACAAAAAGCAAACTTCTTTTGCGCAGAGGAAAACGCCCAATCCTCTGGAATGAGGAAATAGTATATTATGCACCAAGGGGGAGAAGTAGGATTATTCCGACGAGTGCCGAAAAAAAAAACGAGTCGTAAAATCTCCCTTCCTCCCTCTTGGTGCATACGATCTTTTCAGGCCCGACAAGAGCGGTGGGGGAGTAACGGGGAGATTCTCCCCGGGCCCAGAGGTTTCGGAGGGGCTCGGATTTTCCGAAACTGTTGGAAATCAAAATTATATGTAGGGGCCCGTCATTTTCCCCACCCCCACCCCCGGACCCGGGTTTTCCTCTCGACGGGCCTGGATCTTTTTATAACAAATGCATGGTTTTAGATGATTTTTGTAACTCAGGCATGATGTCTGGTTACATGGAGAAATTTTTGAAAGTTTATTTTTATTTTAATGTTAATTTAGGAATATTTTTGAATTTTCGAAGTGAAACTTCTTTTGGGACGGGAGTGAATTGAAAAAAACGACAGAACGTACGAACAAAAGTCTTTGTCTCTCTCTTACAAGTAAACTTTCTATAACTTCTGTCTGTAATAGCGTCTCCCTTTTATGCGGCGATTCGCAGTTGCTCTAAAGACTCCTCTTCGATATCCCCACTATTCCCACGCGAAACAAAGAATGCATATGCTCTCTTTCTCTCTCTCTTACGATGGGATCTCCCACTACTCCACCACTATGCAAGCTCCTTTGCACTAATGTGCGTCATCAATGCTTTAGTGTACTTTATAAGACGCCGAACGCACGTGAACTTTCACTTCTACCGTGTGACCCCACTGTCACCCTTTTTTCAATCTATGGTAAATTTATAAGTTACTGAAACTTTTTGAAAAATGTCCTTCTGTCAAAATGTCTAATTATAAAATTTTTTGTAATTTTGAATCTATAGATTAATAATTAGAAAGAAAATTTTCAGAAAAATCGACAGTTTTCACTCAAAAAAATTTCAAACTGCCGATTTTTACTTGTATTTCAATAGAAAAATTGTTGTTTTATTGAAATGTTATCCTTCTCATGAAACTTTTGTTAGATGTCGCTAAATGTCTCATATTTTATAAATCATACACACTGAAACAAACGTTTTGTACCCATGAACTTGAATGATTCATGATTTTGTGTATACAGGATGTTTGGGAGTTATTTTAACATCCCTGAAAGATTTAAGTAAAGGAAACCGACATTTTTAAGAAATCAAAACCACGGGAGATTTTTTTTATTAAACTTTTGGAATAAAGATTACTTAACAATAAGTGCAGAAAGCATCTTCTACCATGAAAAGTTTTGCAGTTTTTTAAGGGTTGTATTAGGAACCCTTGATGGTTCAAGCAAAGAGATCAAAGTTTCCTAAAAAGCAAAATCACGGGAAGATTTTTCGATTAAATTGTTAGTGTCGAAAATCATTTAAAAATAAATATAGGATATATTCCCTAGCAATAAAAGTCTTTGAATTTATTTCATTTGTTGTTTTAACATTCATTTACTTTTCAAGCAAAGAAATTGACATTTCTTAACAAACAAAATCGCGGAAGGTTTTTGAACTAAAATAATGGTGTCAAAAATCAATTCACAATGAACTTGGGAAATGAATCCTAGCAGGGACATTTTGTTGAATTTATTTCAAACGTTGAAAATCAATTCGTAATATACGTGGGTTTAGTATAGGGTAGTTTTCTGATGATATCCCAAAAAGAAAATGTCCTAAGATGAAACCCGTTGAAAATCAGTGGATTTCACGTTTCATTGATTGAGAATTGAAAATACAACGACCTGAAGAAATTTAAAGGCATATTTTAATAGTGCCATATTTCTAATAAGGGATCCAAATGTGATTTTGTGGTGAAAATTTTGACCTAAAAACACCCAGTTTATAAGCTTCTTATTAGCTATAACTACTTTCTGGATCTTGTGGTTTTGGTTTTTTGGAAATATTGATTTTTTTTGTCTGAATGTTTAGGGGATGTTCAAACAGTGCTTGAAATAAATTCAACGACATTCTCTGCTAGGATATATTTTCCACATTTAACGCATAGTGATTTCCGAGCCCAATCGTGTAATCAAAAAATCGTCCGTAATCTTTCTTTTCACGAAATCTTGCTTTTCTTTTTGAATATGTAACAGATATAAAATTAACCCTTGAAATAATTTGAAGGACTTTCTCTGCTCGGACATATTTTCTACGTTGATTGTGAATTTATTTCCGACTCTAATAGTGTGATAAAAAATATTCTATTATTTTGGTTCGTATGAAAAGTCAATTTTCTTGCTTATAGTCTTTAAGGGATATTGAAACAAGCCATAAAATGAAGTTAAACACCTTTCCTGGCACAAAACGTTCCTTGTACTTATTTTGAAAATATTTTTTAACGTAATGGTTTAATCAAGAAAATCTCCCATGCTTTTGGTTTTTTGAAATGTTGATTTCTTTGCTTAAATGTTTAAGGGATGTGAAAAATTACTTTTGAAATGAAGCTCCATTGCCATTTTAAGGCATGTCGAATTAATTATTTATTTCTAGAATCATTTCACTTTTTATAGCCAAAGTTTAATTTT
This sequence comes from Andricus curvator, assembly GCA_932195095.1. Lineage (NCBI taxonomy): Eukaryota > Metazoa > Arthropoda > Insecta > Hymenoptera > Cynipidae > Andricus > Andricus curvator. The sequence goes on along the minus strand of CAKNYM010043774.1, from coordinate 27,707 downwards.
TTAGCAGTTCAGTCGACGTGTAGCAGATTCAGAAAATATAAAAAATGTAATATTTGTATTGATTCAGTCGACCTCAAGCTTACACTATTGAATCAATTTTCTCTTATGGATTAAAAGGGGGTGAATTTTTTAATTTCATGCATGTTATTATTTAGATATATTTTAGAATTACTTAAAAAATTGTAATATTTCACAAACAATGTTGATTGTAATGATAATTTTTTACTTGGTAAGATTTTTTGAATTGCAGATGTTTGTGAGATTATTATCAGTTTTATTTTTATTTTATTAACGTTAAAATATTGAAATTTAGATTCTTATCATTTCAAAAATATGTGATTTATGGTATACTCCAAGTAAGATTTGACATTTTCAAATAATAGAGATGGTATTTTTCTTGTTCTAAAATGAAATAACTTAAAATTTCAGTTTGTGCTAAATTGAAAAAATGATATTCAGTTTCAAATTTATATTATTAATCATTTGATTTATTTGAGATTTTGGGCAAGTGATTAAGATGCTTTAGAAATTGCTCTTAAAAACTTTCAAGCTGAGAAGAACAATTTTGCTAGAGAAGCTCTGATGTGTTCTATTATTTTTTATTCACTGAAAAAAGTTCTCTGATCCAAAGAAATGCATTTCTTTGATTAAATTTCTTCGAGCGAAAAAAAAACTGTTGACTTAATTGTATACTGAATATTTTTTAAAGGGAACTAACTCGTGTATTGATTCAAAAAAATCATTTATTTGGGCACCATTTCTTTGAGACAAAGAAATATTTGTTTAATTCAATGATTTTGAGCCTTTAAATTCAAAAACATTCTTTTTTAAATAAGTAATTTATCGATGCGTGAAACAAGTGTTTTGTTTTCTTTGAATCAAAGAAAAATTCAGATAAATAAAAGCGATATTGATTAAGTGAAAGAGATATTTCTTTCATATAAGGGGGTTGATACTGTTATTCCAATGGATCATGCCATCAGACGAATGAAGTAATTTGTTCTCTCAAGTATTAATTTATTTACTTGGAAGATGTATTTCTTTTGATAAATAGAGTGAAATGATTGATGTCCAATTAAGATTTCCTTCAAATAAAGATATATATATATTCTTGAAATTACTTCATACACAATTCGTTTGAAAAAATATGTTTGTAATATTCATTATTTGTATCGGGTAGTTCAGAATGTATGTCGACGGGTGCGCAGAGATTATGGTCTCACAATAGAAATTGATTAGCCATAAATTTTCACCATAGTGATAATCTGAAAAATGTGGTAAATGTTGTTTATAGGTCTTCCTAAGCACCGACCAGGCCTTTTTTCTGCTCCGTGAAGATGAAAGTAAATATATGATTATAAATTATAATCATTATGATTGCATCAAATATTTTTTCCTTGAATGGGCCTGCCTAATTATTGTACTTTGTCGATTCAAATTTTTTAAGCAATAAAGGAATTTTCTGAGTGCAGTAAATGGTTCTTTGAACGATTAATATTTTAGCAGCTCCAGTCGCGTGTTTATTCTGAATAATATGTCGCACCTTGTAAACACATAAATATTTATTTCCGTTAAAAACAATTTGGTACAAAAATGGTAATTTTATCTTGAAATACGCTTATCTTATTCAACGAATCATGATTTTGGTTCAAAAAAATTTTCACTCAGACCGAGTAATATTTATTTGTATTTAAATCTTCTGGAACTCACGCCATACTTCTTTACATCACGGAACTCACCTATTATATTGAATACTTATTTATAACAGTCAATAACAAATATATATTTCGCTCAACGAATATTTCTGTGTCAAGTAAATATTTCTATGTCTTAAGCATTGCGTTTCTTAGATCTAAACAAAAAATTTCTTCAAACTAAAGAAATATTTCTTCAACGACATTCTGCTTTACTACCTATTCACCCTATTTATTTTTATATCATTATTTTCGTCCAGAAATATACACAGATATATATATATATATTTTAAATCAAGGACACGACCAAAACTTTCGTTCCATTTCGTTACTTCCAGTTAAACAAAATAATTTTGATTCAATCATTAATGTAATTCCAGATAATATATAATTTCAGCCAAATCAAGAGATAACAGATTCGGTCGGGTCCCTGTTTTAAAATGCTTTATCCTATTTTATGTTTTCCTATATTAATAGTAAAATAAGTCAGCTTAAGATATAATTAGAGACGTATAATAGAAGAAATTAAAAAAGATGAAACTGAACAGGATACGATAGACAGCACTCACTTCTACAAAAAAAGTTACTAAAATTTTCCTGAAACAACAAAATATGAATATTGTCCTTTTTTGGAAACCTGATGGAAATGCACCATATGCTAATTGAATTTTCATGTACATGAAAATAATCCTGCTAAAATATTTATAAAAATGTGTATAGCAGAGGTCTTTATTAATATTCCAGCACCAATATTTCGCAAAAATAGCTAGGCTAATATAGATGGATTTGCAATAATTATTATGAAATGCGAAATTAAATAATAATAAGTTAGCAAAAATGAATTTATTTACAAAAAAATTTTCTTCTCTTATATTTTGTCTATAAAATTATGTATTGTAATATTTCTGTTCCATTAGTTTGAAACTTTTCAGAATGGTAATACGCTGTAGAAATATAATGAACTAAATTGCATGAAATATTTCCGCCTTGGAGACTACTTCTTGCGCTGAGCCTGTTATCGAGGCTTTCTCTGCTTTATACTATTGGCAATATCCATTTTCAATATTTCCCTTCCAAGAAATGAAGCCGGAACGTGCGATGGCATGAAAGCTATGAATATTTTAAATTTAAAATACTCAAGATTATCCCTTAATAGTTTTTGTCCTGGCATTTCTGATATTCTGATATTCCCAGCAATTGGATTTATTGAATTTAAACCAAGTAAGTTTCAGTCAAATGCGCATAAAATATTCATCGGCTTTAATACCTATTCGTGCACGTTTTGAAATAAAATTTATGAAATTGGTTATCCACTTTTATTCACGTAGAAGGATGTTAATAATTCCATGAACAATTTTTCTATTATCAATTTTAATTAATTTTGAATTCAATACTATATTATTTATCTACAATATTTTTAATACTTCGAAATTGATCAAGTACTGCAGAATTTGTAATACGAATTTTTATTCCATCAACAATATTGCTTTTAATAAATTAAATTATCTGAGTTTTTCTACACAGTAGAGTGCGACAAGCTTATATAGAATTTTCAATTGCCCGGAATTAGATATGTGATATTCTCCATTTCGCGAGAACCACGTATCTGCGAGAGTCGTGAATTCTTTTTTGCACGTGCAGGAGTTGCTCTCTGATCACATTAGAGAAAATGCTTTTAAACCTTGATATAAAAGAAAAGCATCAGACACTAGAATCGAATTTTTTATTTGCTTTTTGTTCTTGTAAATTTACTTCATAAAACCTCAAAGTGCTTCCTATAAAGGTATTAAACTTATTTGTCATCCTATACAGAAATTTATAATGTATCACTCCATTAAAAGCTGATTAAAGAACTATCATAAAATTTGTTTAAAAACCGATAACGTATATATTTCGTAACAAAATGAGCTTCGAAAAATTATTAAATGCGATGAAATTTTGATAAAATTTTGTATAACGAGAATGCTCACAAAGGAAGTTGAGCATGAATATAGAATTTATTAAAACCCAACTATTTCTGAAGTTAATCTTACTCGTTAAGGACTGTGTTGAAATTTCGAAAATGATTTAGTTATGCTTTTAGGAAAAATATAAGTAAATTAGAGAAACAATATATAGAAATAATTTGATAGAAATATGTATTTAATAACAACTTATCAAGTGCGCTTATTCTTAACTGGACCCAAAAACCTTCCAATATTGACACTACTCCTTCCAAATTTTGAAAGTTAAAATATAAAATGTTAATTTTTTACAATGAGGGGTTCATCAATGGTCCAGGACTACCCTTAAACATTATTCAAAAATGCTTAAAAATTAAACAATTGTTTTTGGAGTGAAAAAATAATGTTTCAAACCTGATTTAACATTTTTGGACGTTTTGTTTTTTAATCACCACATTATAATTATTATATTATTATTTCAATCCGACACTTAGAACACGTTCCAGGAATAAAATTAGGGGAAAACTTTCCAAATAAAAATTCTCTTGTATTTATGTGCGATTAACGTTAGTTCCGAAACCCCTTCTCAAACATAGAAACTTGTACGTGGAGAAGAAGGAAAAGTCTATTTTTCACGAAGTTAAGCTTGATTAATATATTTTTCATCACACCTTTATCGAAAGATAGATTTTCAATAATAATAATAATAATAAATCTTTATTGAGTTCGTAACAAGAAGGATATGTACATGGCAGTCAGAGTTAATATAAGAACCCAAAGGGCGAGGTACAGCTTAAAGCTGCTTTCAAACCTAACCCTGTAGAGCGAAGCGAAAATGGCCGAATGTAGCCGAGTTTTCTTTTCATCCCTAGGGAGGAAAAGTGATGACGTACGGGATGAAAAGAAATGAAACGGTTCGTGATTGGTCGAAAGCAGAATCTCTCTATTGTGACGCGATCGTTCCCTCTCTCGTTCTATCTCGGTCATAATCGCACGAGCGCTGCAGCCAAGTTCAAGCCCGTTACGATGGAGAGAAAACAATATCGATTTATATAGTATTCTCATCTTTCTCTCTTTCACACGCGAACTTCTTTCCATTTCCGTCATAATCGCACGAGCGTTACAGCCAACTTCAAGTGACTACTCTAACCTCTTGTCTACTGTCAAAATATTATTGTCGATTATTTTCAATCAAATGAATTTGGTTCGCAAACCTGAAAATCGATTTTCGATAAAGGTATGATGAAAAATAGCGTGCACAACTAGGGTCGAAAGGCTATGATTGGAACGAGTGTGAAGTTTGGTGCCCGAGCGTATTGGGCATTTTAACTCAGGGACGAGGATTTGTTGAGAGCACTTCAACTTCCTTCTCTCACCCTTTTAGTACAGTCAGTTCATCGCATGGTACACTTCAAAACATTATAAAAGGTATGCCCATGGGGAAGACAATGTAACATTAAATTAACATGCTGCTAAAAAGCTTCTACCATACTACGGGGAAAAGTTTCAATTATTTTAATTTGGATTTTCTCATAAAATACAAGAGTCGCTCTTTTTATGCTCTGTATTGTGACAAATTTTTAGAAATACTCTGAGGTAAACTCTCAATTAACTTCAGCTAATTTTATGTCGACTGTGAAAGATTGAAAGAAATGAAAATTTCTTGGCGGTATTTTGGGCTATATCTGACACTTTCATTTAATCATATTCATATGTATCGAATATTTTGTGTATATGTATTGTGTATATGTATGTATGTATTATGTATAATATTTTGTCTGCTTTTCGGAGAAAAAAGGTGGTAATCATATGGTTCATTCTCCGTCAAAGTGTCAATTTTATACGTGTAAGCCCCCTGGTTTCCAAAAATCGATCAACCTTTTATAAAGCTTTTATTAGGTTTCAATACAGGAAGCATTCCTATTGGTCAGTTATTGAGGTGACCCGATTTTTGGAAACCAGGGGGCTCACACGTATAAAATTCACACTTTGATGGGGAATGACCCATATAACCAACACTAGGACACGTTTTTTTTTTTGCGTTGGAAAAGAGGTTCGTTGTGAGCGGGAGGAAGGATGTGGCCCACAACACCTTGGAACTCCTCCCACATTTCCAAGGTCTCTGATTTAAAATGCCCATCACTAGGACGCTTATTTTTTTTTGGTGTTGGAAAAGAGGTTCGGTATATCCGAAGCGGATATCCGCTTGTTATTTGTGAAAACAAATTTAGACTTAGAATCCTGGATGTTGGTAAAGACCGTTATGTGGCTGGAATTGATGATAAGGGATTTCAAGGGATCTTTGTGAAGTATAAAAAGTCCAATTGAATAATATATAAAGTGAACTTTTTTCGGTGGTCCTTGTGCATATTGAAGTTGCGGCATTTTGATGCAACTCCCGTCATTGACTTTCTGGAAGACCCGAAGAAAGCGTGATATCTAGCGGAGAAGCGGATATTCCCGAGCTGCGCACGTTTTCTCGATCTTCCTAGGAATGGTCCCAAGAATTCAATCCCAAAAACGACTGACGTCCCTGAGCGTTGTGGACAAAGAATCTCTTGCAGTTCTACGTATCTAGTACGTAGACGTACCCAAGTTGTCGGGGATCCGACCCGAAAGATTGGCCGACATACAGGTCAAATTCCGCATCGCTTCCTGAAAACGTTCTTCGACTTTCTTCCGGTCGTTCCACCATCCCCGCGATAAGTATCCGAAAGGTTTTCTACTCTTTCCTCATTCGTTCCTCCTTAGCTGTCTCCTTTCCTCACCCTTGTCTTGCCTTGCCGCCTGGAACTACCCTTCTCAATAAACGGAAATGTGATCACTGGGCGCAGTGCCACGAGAAAAGACCACGTATAAAATTCGAATTGGGACGTATTCCTAAATACGTATCGTTTTCGAGCGATTACAGTAAAACGATCGAGTTTCTAGAAAGAAGATTCTGTATCCGGAAATGCGGAGAAACACATTCGTGCGCTTTGCACATTCATTAGTCTTTCAGTTTCTCTCCACGTCTCGTATTACTTTTCCAGCTCTCGCTACATTGATTTTCACCATTTTGCTATCCTCCAGGTTTCCGATTGCTCATATCACTGTAACTATGTTAATTCTGCTCTGAGAACAAAAACCGCTTATCTGTTCTCCATTATCAGATTGCACATTCGTCATTTCTACAGAAGCCGAGGGATATCACTTTGAATATCGAACTACAAGCGTAATACAAATTACTTTCAATGAATACCGCTTACAAAATTAAAAACTTAAAATTTATTAGATAGATAAACGCTTATTTTTCAGCCTGCTGGCCTTAAAAAATCGACTTGCTTAAACTTCCATTTTTTACAGAATATTCTTAAAACTAGCCCTTAAAAACTAACATCCATCCATACCTTATCTCTAAGACCGCACGCTCTTGCGTTGTCTTCCTCGCTTCGCCTCGCCTCGCTCGCATGTTCCTACTTTCTCGCATTGCCTCGCATTGCCAAACTCTGCTTCCGCGGCTAATACCTAATACTTATCTACTATCTACAATATTTACAGATTACTTATATCTACTTCCTCTCCTATTTACAATCTTTCCTTCTCCATTCCTCTTCCTTCTCTTCTCCTCCATCTTCCCCAACACGCCCTTCACCCATGATACTGCCCTTTTGTCCCCCCTTTCATGCATCAATACCACCAGGCTTATCCCAGTCCTTTCCACCTCTACGCATTCCTCCAACCAGTGCTCCACTCTTGCACCCCCCTTCCCACACAGTTCACACATCCTCTTCTCCCTAAAAAGCCAAAACCTATTAAAACCCTCCATGAACCCACATCTCATCCTCGCTATAAGCTCCTGACTTCCTTTCTCTCCTTTCTTATACAAATATTGCGCTCTCGCCCTTGGAATAATCCACAAATAGTTCCCGTCAAACCTCGACTTTCTTATTCTCCCTTCCCCTGCTGTCTTCTCTCTCTCCATTCCGTTTTTCTGAACCAACTCATATACCTTCCTTCCTCGTGTATCCTTCTCACTTCCTTGATCTGCAGTCCATTTGTTCTAAAATACCTTTCCCTTTCAACCTCCATCTTCCCATCCCCTCTCCTGTTCTCCTTCTCCCACCAACTCTCCCTAACCAGCTTACTTCCCCCCTCTTCCAAAAATTTCTCCTCATATTTACACGCCTGACTCCTCGCTAGAATCCCTACAATCGTTCTCCCCGTCTCCCTCCTGACAATATAATTATGCGTGTTCCTTGCCAACCCTAGTGTCTACTTTACATACCTCTCCTGTATCATATTTACCTCTTCATTTTCCTTTCACCCCACACCTCTACTCCATAAAATAGCACACTCATCACTAGTGAGTCAAAACATTTCATTCTCCTTCCAAAATCATCTGCGAATAACTTCTTTCTCATCCCCCACACCTGACTCATCAACATATTTGCCCTCCTCACTCTGTCTTTTATATGACCATCCACTCCCCCATTCCTCCGAAACAGAAAGCCCAGGTAGAAAAACTCTTTCACCTCCTTCACCGCCTTTCCCTTCCAATTCCACTCCCCCCCCTTATCCCTTCCACCTCCTTTTCTGAACACCATAACCTTGGCCTTTTCCGCATTCAGCTCTAACCTGTTCTTATCCAGGTATCTTCTCAACTTCTTCATCATCTCCTTTGAGGCCCCCTCTCTTCTTGCCAGCAATAATATTTCATCTGCATACGCTAGTGACCAAATTCTAACCCCTCCTATCCTGACTCCTCCTATAACGCCGTATTCATTAGCGTAATTCCTCTATAATTTTCCTGTCTATCTCTATCTCCTTTCTTATACAGTGGCACTATTAACCCTTCTCTCCCCACTCCTGGGAATCCCCCCCCTCCATACTTTTTTCGCTACCTCCTTTAGCCTCTCTCTAACCTCTTGTGTTCTAAACAGCCATGCTTCGTTTTCTACCCCATCCAGCCCTGCTGATTTTGACCTTCTTAACTTTCTCATCTGTTTCTCTATCTCCTCATCATTCAACTCCTCCATCTCTGCCTTCCCCGATCTTTTACTCCCACCATCTCTCTTCCTTGAATCTTAGCGCTGAAATGATTCTGTAAAAAACTCCCTTTCCTCCTCACTCCCTATCTTCTCGCTTATACCCACTCTACGCTTCCTAAACCTATTTATTATCTTCCAAACGTCCCCTCTGTCTTAACATTTCCTAACTTCTCTTTCAGATATTCCTCCTTTTCCTGTTCTTTCTTCTTACACATCAATCTAAACCCCTTCCTCATTTCTACATACTCCTCCCTTTTCGCAGTAGCCTCATTCCACTTCTTGTACTTCCTCTTCACCTTCCTTTTCATCTTTTTACATTCCCTATCCCACCACGGCTTCACCATTCCTTTCTTCTTCTTTTTGAATACTTTCTTTTGCACGCACCCTTTCACTTTCTCTTTTAAATCCTCCCATATCTCTTCCACCGACTCCCCTTACAATCGTAAATAAACTTTTGTTTTGTTTGCTGCAAAACGATATTATTTTTGCGAGAAATGAAAATCCTCTTAACCTTCAATTTAGGAAGAAATTCTATTTGTGTCAAGGAGCATCCTTTTGACACAAGAGGAGATTTCTCTGAGTGTTCAGAGCAAAATGTGCAAAAAGTATTTAATTAATTAACAATTGATTAATAGTGGAAAATAGTTCAAATCGCATGTCAGTCAGGTTATATGCTGGTTTCACTTGTTTAATACCGCCTATACACGAGTCCTTCTCACTGCTAAAGTATCAATTAAGTCCTTCAGCATGAGTATGTATAACGCCGGACGACACTACTTCACATGGAATAGACCTGTGCAGATTTTTGTTTACTACGGTGGGCTTAAAATCATCATATGAAGTTAGTCACATCCAGTGATAAAGGGCGACTCCATCTGACTTTATTAGAAGTACGCGCATTTACCTGGACGTTTGGCCCCGGGAGAGGAAAACTGTACAAAACTATCTTCCCATGTTAATCCTGTTTCCTCACGGTCAAGTTTCAAAGTAGCTATTCAATCTTCTTGAATCTAGATCGTACATTGTACATCGAAGACGAGTGAAGACCGAGTGCTTACCGCGTTTAAAATGGTTTAACATCGCGACTCTTTCCAAATCGAGATTCACCGCGCAGCTAATGCCGTGATGTAAGTTATGCATTTCAATTAACTATTATTATATTGCAATATTAAACAGTAATAGTAATACGTAACTAACATTAACCTATTTTATGTATTTTTTATTAAAAAATCTTCCATTTTTTATATCCATGATATCAAGCTACCTAAAGAACATTTTTTCCTTATTTACAGTTGTCTATTTTTCTTTTAAACTCAATTTTTCTTTTAGATGCGCCAAAGTACCCGCCTCTCCCATGCTGATTTTAGTACATCTAGAATTTTGCCAAAATATCAAAAAAGAGTGCAACATTTTTTTTAAATGCTGGAATTTAAAGAATACTGTATTTTGTCCTGAAGCAGATATTTGGTGAAATTCTCTGTTGCGAGATTGCAAGTCGGAGTAACCATTTAAACAATTTTAAATATTACGTGTTCGAAATTAGAGAAATTTAAACTCAAACTATCTCAAATGAAAATTAAACAAAATCAAAAGCGTTTAAAAGTGAAAAACTTCAAACTATATGGGTCCAAATTAAACAACTAGGATTTCAAAGCGTTCGAACTGTCAAGAGGAGGCCGTCAATAATGTGTGTTTTTTTTAAATATTGAAATGAATTTAGACCTGAGCTATTATCTGCCAAAGCCGCAAAATGCGCTTTTTAGCAATTTTTGAGAAAAATTACTTCCAAAATTAAAAAATATGTATTTTTTACTATTTATCAATGAAAATATTTACTTAATCAATTCTCTGCTACAATTTTATAAAATTATTCAAATACAGGAATTTTGAACACTTATTTTCAATGGAAAACTTGCTTTGACATTTTTCAAAAATTCGAAAAGGCAAGTTTCCTATTGAAAACATGTGTCAAAACTGTAAATTTTCATTTCAGTAAACTATCAAAGAATTTAATTTTTCACATTTTTCAAGAGCCTAATCAAACCAATTGACACAAAATTTTAACTCTACATGCACGCCGTCATTTCTAGTGTTATTTTTCAGGAATTTATGATACCTTCATTAGTTACAAATTTTTTTAAGAATTATATAAATGAGAGAAATTCCTCATTGTTTTTTTTATCTATAGAAAATTATATGGTACTGGTTAGCGTTAATTTTTAACAACACATACATTTCTGTAAATAGATTTCAGTAAATAAAAATCAAAACAAAAATGAAACCAAATTTTCAAAATTATCCTTCTTGAAAGAAGCAAATTTAATTGAAATTCCTTTCAGATCTAACAAATCGATAAATATCGATTTCAATTTTGACTATTCAATGCTTTAATCCTCTGAAATTCAATAATTTTTAATAGTAATTCTTTGAAATTGAAAATTTAATTGTCAAAATTGTAGATCAAAATTGAAACCTAAATTTTTTCAATCTAGAATTCATAACTGTATGGAGTTGAACAGTCTATAATATTGTATAATCTTTTAAGTACAAATTCTTGATAGTTCTTTAGACCTACATTTCTGCATACTCGAAGGTGGAACAGTTTCTTTACTTCCTATTTCTCTGCTCATTTTTGTATAAAAAAATATTGTTAAGACTATTCCCATTTCCAAAGTGCAATTTTCCCACGTTAACTGCAAAAATCATTTGAACTGTAGTTTGAAATACTTTCAGTTCGAATATTACCTACCTCGGAGAAAGAGAGACGAATATAGTTCCAGATCGAACGGAAGTGGCTTGCTTCAAGTAAACGGTACTTCAGGGAATGCAACGTTTTCTCTTGACTTTTTTGTCCTTTTTTTCTTTTCGGTTTCCTATTTCCCTTTTCTTTTGTTCCTTCTTTTTCCTTTTTCTGCTTTCATCTTTGCTTGTTCTTTTCTTTGTTTCTCTTCGGGTCTCGTAAAACGCTTCTCGTAAAACCACCATGGTGAATAAAAAAGAAACGGGGACAGGAATTTGCAGTGAGAGTCCTGGTCGTCGAACTTCTTCGACGTGAAATAAGTTTGAGAAGGTTTGAGAAGTAGAATCAGAAAGAACGGTGCGGGAAGTGGAACTGGAGGTATCAACGGGCGAGCACAGGTACTCACGTGGATACGTGACTCGAATAAAGCAATGCTAGGAGTGCAGCTTTACTTATATTTTATACGTTCTTGCTCGTTTGGTCTGTTATTAACTTTATTTATTCTACGTTATCCAGTTGAATCTCGATTTTAATGCATGGCTTTAGCTCAGCGCAGCACTTTCAAAAAACTTCCAATTTTCCTTTTGCTTCCAACGTACTTCTTCCTAAGTGCTGTTCGGAAGACGCCGATAAAATCAAACTGTTCGAGTGCCCGATTCATTTTCTTTGAACAATGTAGAAAAATTCTCCTTTTGGAATCTAATCACTTTGTTGGAGTAACTTGCTACGAGCTTCTGTGTTTTATGATCTTGTTTCAATGCACTAGGATATCAGTTTTCGGTTAAGTGCAGTGTCCAGAAAAGGGAAATAAATTTTCGTTTATGATAGATATCACATTTTAGATAGTTTAGCAATCGTGGGAACTTACTATTTTTGGAATTCTTTTTGATATAAGGATAAACATACCAGAAAAAATTAAGGTTAATGTTTAAAATTGGCTAATTCATTACTAATGAATTCAAAACTGGGTTTTAGAGTACGTTTAACGAAATCCTTCACTTCATAATCTCTCTGTAGAAACTACAACAAAAATGGAGTATTGGGGCGTTCTTTGAACACGTCGTTTAATTTTTTACATTCTCATCCTAATGAGAAGGTATTGGTTTTTTAAAATTTTGTTACTCCTTGGTGCGCATTTTCTTCCAATGGCCAAAAAATGATGTGCTCTAAATTTTATCTGAATAGATTAACTTTTACCCCTAGCACACACTCACAGTGGGATAGAAGCTCAAAAAACTGGCCAAACGTCCACTTTTTAATAGAAGCAATCGAAGTATTTTATTTCAAAGCAGGCACTTGAAAGTAATTGAGATCAAAGTTTCATCTTGAAATATAAAATATTGACCGAAGAATCGGCATTTAATTTTGAAAGTGACATGCAAGTTTCATTCAGTTGATTTTTTAAAATATTTTCTATTGCAATGAATATTTTGAGGTATTTTTGGAATTTTCGAAATGGAGGACCCGCAAGTGATGAAAAAAATAGTGTCTTCTATAGTTTTGAACACACGACATTCGACACGAATTTCGCGAAAAAATGTTGTTAATAGCTGAAAACCAAGTACTGACATTAAAAATTAAAAATGTTGAAAAAATCCAAAATTAGGGCTGTTTAGATTTTAAAAAATTATTGATATTCCCCATTTTCAAGGAAAGCCTCTCGAACTTGACAAGGTGAAGACATTTATTCCCAGAAACATTGAAATAGTCTGTGAAATCCGAAATTGACGAAAAATCCAAGATGGCGGCTGTTTAGATGAAAATTAATGTTTTTTTTCAAACAACCCAATATGCTCACCAGCCAGGCTGGTGAAAAATGAGCTAGGCTCATTTTTCCGGAAAATTGATATTTTATTCATAGTGGTTAATAATAGACACAGTTGCTGAATATTCTTAATAAGCGTGAAGTTTCGCAATAAAAGTGAAAATATTCTTTGATTTGACAATTATAGTTTGAGCCGCCATGTTGGAATTATGAAAAATGTTGACTTTCACGCAGATTCTCACAGTTGCTGAAAATAAATTTGCTTTTTTTGGTAAGCTTGAGAGACTTTTGTCGAAAAATGGAGACACTAAACATTTTTTGAAATTGACCATCTACCACTCTGGATTATTTCAAAATTTTGGATGTCACTGACTATTTCTTTGCTTGACAAATAGGGAAATTAATTTTTTTTTGTAATTCACACAGCCGTCATTTAGGATTTTCAAAATTTTTAATTTTTATTGTCAGCACATGCTTTATACTAAATGGCTAAAATACTATTTTTCATGGAAAACTTGAAGGAGAGTGTGCTAGGGGTAGTTAGTTAGTTTTTATGTGGTCCAGGACGCCTGTGAGGTCTCCCCCCTGGTGCTCAAGCTATAACGCCTATTGTGTCATACCCGTGTTTATTTTCAAGGCAGTACTCTGAATCCGGCCACCTTCACCGAGTATTTAGATCTCGGTGGATTTCGTTGTTTCAAACGTTCTGGAAATATACCTCTCAGATGCCAGATGTACCACATCGCACAGTAAATGACGCTGACCTCTTTGCACGGCAAAGTAAGCCTCACCCACTCTGCCATCCGGCAGCCTCCCTAGCAGGCCGTAGAAGGAGAATACGGCGAGGCTAGGGTGGACGGAGCGATGCCTCTGAGGTCATCAGTTAGATGCACAGATTCGAAGTACTGGCTTGGTGTGTTCTGTGAGTGTTGTGTGTGTGCATGTGTGTATGTGATTATTACTCGAAATCGACCAGTACCCCCACCGAGCGAGAGTCCCCCATGGAGGCCTCAACGTAAGGAGATCACTAAGTCATTCTCAAGTCTTCTCAAAATCAGCTAATGGCCCCCAAGGTTAGGCCCTCAACAAGCCCCTGTAATCCTTGGTAAATAACCAGTCTCTTCTGAGGGGAACTACAGTTTAAGGTGGGTTCTGAACCACCGAAGTCCCGGTAGAAGTACATAGAAAAATTTTCTTTAGTACCAGCTAAGGGATCGAACCCCAGTACTCCTGCACTGAAACCTGACGCGCCATCGTCTGAGCCACCGAGGTAAATATTAACCGATTTTGCTAAAATTTGAAATAAATTGTTCTTTTTGCCATTGGAATGAAACTTGTCCCTGAGAGCCAGACAATTTGAGGTCAAAAAATAAGGGACACTATTAAGTATACTGTATGTGATTTATAAGCTGAAAGACCTGCAGAACACAGATAAATATATGCAATTTATCTCGGGAACTCACTTTTTATACTGATTTGAACTTTTGTTATCGAAAAATAGCCGCAAGCTGGAGAAGGGAAGTAGGCAAGAGAAGAGAATCTAAAAGGACAAAAAAACGTTCATCCCCCGAAGTAGCGTTTACTTGATGCATCCTCCCTTCCGTTCGATCCGAAACTAGATTCGGCTCTCAGTCTCCTGCGGTGTCTCGTACATGAGTAAAGCGATCTTGGAATATCTTTCAACTTCCGACAGAAGAAGAAGTAACTCGCTTTCTCTCTCCGAAATCGACCAATCTACGTTTCCCAACGCGATTATCGGATTTCGCTTAGCCAACCACAACGACCGGCTGTTGGTCGCACACATATTTCTCCTTTCGGCTCGTTTCAATTTTACTCCCTTCTTACACCATTTATGTGTCTTCCTTTTGTCTCCCGGTGCTACAACATTTCAACGTGGCAATGATCGAGTTGTTCAATTGTTTGGAATCATATCATCCGCTCGATTACTGGTGCTCCAGCGTTGGAATACGATCTAGAAATATTTCAAATCTTATCAGACCAGCTTTGAGAGAAACTGAATTTTAAACTCAAAGCAAAAGAAATTTGAATCGTTTTCTGATACAGGATGAAAAATTTCCGAGAGGTACATTTTAAACTTGAGATTGAAGTTGTAGCAATTTGTTTGGGGCCGCTTAAAAACTACATTACGCTATTTTAAAAACATTTTCCATCCCTCCCCTTCTTTGTCACAGATCATCAAATAAAGCCTAAACCTTCTAGGCTGATGTCATACATACGAACACCCACCCCTTCTTTTAAGTCAAATTTCTTTCTTCAATTAGATTTTATAAACGCTTAAAAGAAAACGCAACAACATAAAACATCATAGGTATTCTAACATACTTCAGAGCCCAAAGTGCCTTCAAAACAGGGGAAATAAGGCAATTTTTAACTAACATGGGGGAATAAATTCTTGTAAATAAAGTTATTGTATAGGTGCCATATCGAATCTTATATGAAACGCTGAAGATTTCAAGTCGAAAGATATGCTATTTTCAACAAAATAGTTTTTTTACCGAAAAATATAAATTTTCAACCCAAAAGCTAATTTTAAACCAATTAGTTGAATTTTCTACTAAAAATAAAAATGATCAATTTTCAATAAGAAATAGATTACTTAAATTTGCTATTAAAAAAATTGATTGGCTTTCAAACAAGAAATTGAATTTGCAATCAAGAAGGATGCATTCTCAATGAAAAATCTAATAGTTAAATTTTCAGAAAATTAATTTTCAACATAATAAAAATAAATCTTCAACCAAATAGTAGAATTTTCAATCAAAAGAGATGAATTTGAAAAAAATAATAGCCTTCCCAATTAAAAAGAATTAACTTTCAACGAAAAATAACCTTTTACTTTTCTACCTGTTTTTAATGTAACATCTTACTCAGGCAAATTACTTTCCGTATTCAAAGTTCTTATTTAAAGTCTCTTGTTCACGAAATAAAAAATTGGCACGCACTATTATTATTTTCACGCGACGTGTTACTCACCTAATTAAAAGGCTCTCTCCATTCTTTTCATCTATTTTTTTTATTTCTCTGTACCATGATAGAAATGACCGGGATAAACTAGCCAATCATATAACCTGTACGTGTTGACTGTGAGAATTTTATGTACGAGCAACCTGGGTTCGAAGCTTTCCTGCATTTTGCATGAGATTTTCACTTTTTTTCCTTTTAAGTTACGTCGACATAATGGACTTTGAAAGTCGGAGGCTTTTCGTATTAAAATCAGCATCATATCAAAGCCTCCTTTGAATATTTCCATGTAATACAAATTTCTATTACTTTTTTTATCATATTCTATAACTGAAAAACTTGTATTAGAGAAATAACTATTGTTTCGACAAATGCCCATTAAATGTGAGCTCAGTATAATTCTCCTGATATTATAAAAGTATCAAAGGCTTTCCATAACACATCGTTATTCAAGCACTGTGCTCAGGAAATATAAGAGCGGATGTAATGCGACATAACAGGCGTGCACACAAATGAGTAAATCTCTGCATCTCTAATGTATATCGTTCAGTCCACGCGGGTGATTCCGCAACAGCACGTAGCATAGAAGCTGGTGAAAAGGCGACAAAACAATTAGCATTAATAACAATTACGACTATATCACAACGCCTCATTATACAAAGCACGGAACGCGGTTCGACGTGATGCATCGAACGCGAGATATCATAATTATAGCATGACAATGACAACGACTGTAATTATCCTATACACAGTTTTTATTTAACTGTAACTCTGTTGTGAGAAAATGTATGAATCACGCTGATACGAATATAACGCATTTTGTGATGGTACAACTGTAGTAAGTAAAAACAAAAGAGGAGTACATACAATATAACATCATATGTCTTAGACACACTTTATAAATTTGAATCAGTGATGGATGGGTCACTGAATCAAATCATTGAGAATGTCAAGTTCTTCATAGCACATTCTCACTAATTCAAATAGCTGGAAATAAATCAGTGAAACTTCACTGATTCAAATTCAGAGCAGTGTTGTAGGATTTATATTTGTCACTTTTTTATTATTATATATGTATAATATTATCTTATTATAACCCAGTAATCAATACCATCTGTTATACCAGCTTACCATTCTTATTATGTATGGCACGAACTATTTGCTAACTGGATAACTTTCTCCCTCCGTTTCTCGCACTTCATCAAACATTGATTAGATTCCATCAAAATGTGGCCAATTTAGGCAGGTCGCCAACTTATGAAATTATATGTAATTCCGAACCCTTGTTTTGTTCGTATTACTAGTATGTACGTGACTACCCTTAAAGGACCTAGAAGAACCTAAAATACGCAATAATTAAATATTTCGCCGTAAAGCAGAGAGAGTTCATTTTTATAAATTTCCTACTGAAACACTAACTATTTGGTGACCAGAATTTAATATTCACAGTTGACTATTTAATGTTATCCCGCACCGACTTATCATTGGAACGGCACAGGTTTGACTGTATATGAAGGGTCTAACGGCATAACTATCTATGTGATATTATTTTGAAAACACGTTTTACTTGCTTACAAATTTTCCTAAATTCTATCAAACATTGTGGTGGAAGGATATATCCATATTCGAACCGGAAAAGGGATTTTAGAACCAAAAACCGGAAAATGGAACCGAAAATGGATAAGGCTTAGATAAAAAGAAGGATTTGCGGGCTAGATTGTACTAAATAGTTACAAAACACAAATACACTAAATATTTTATATAAAAATAACACTGTATACAGTATTGTAAAATCTTTTTTTTTTTAAGAAACACTTTTTTCAATTTCATTTTTTACTATTCAGCTTTCTATTTGTCTCGTTCTGTGTCTATAATGTTTTAGGCATATGTTTTGTGTTAACTGGGATCTAAAAAAAAAACAAAATTTCAACTCTCCTGAAAAATTTGTCCCGATGGACTTACATGCTTTTGCCGCGACACCCTTCCCATGTGTAATGTAATATTATTATGTTATTATAACCCAGTAGTCAATACTCTCTGTTATACCAGCTTAACATTCTCTATATGTAGAGCACGAACTATTTGCTAACTCGATGACTTTCTCCCTTCGCTTCTTACACTTTATCAAACATTGATTAGATACCTTTTCTGAGATGACTAGCCTTCAAATTATTGTTGTTTCAATTTTGTTATGAAACTTTATTCACAAATATATGAGCACACTTGAAAACAAATCATTAGCTCCGATATTAAAAATATCCTACACGGAGAAATATAAATATTCAGTTAACATCAGGTTTCCTCTGAAGTCTCGTAGAATTTGCGGTCACCCCGAGGAAATTTGCTTACTTTTATGGACTTTCATAAAAAATCATTCAATAATGCATATTTCTGTGCAAATTCTCTCCAAATCCCATTGCAATGTATTATAAATTGGTGGCATCATTAATAATTCAATCGAAATGATACATAATACAATAATATAATCAATTTATACTGAACTTTTTACAATCATATTAGGAATATGGGCATATATCTAGAACCATTTACGTGTACGTCCTTCAAAGATATCTGAGAAATTTTAGTGAATTAAAAAGGAAAAATTCGATTTTCAATAAAGTCAGCTTGTCTCGATTCACATTTTCTTATGCTTTTTACACCTTGAAACTACAGCGATGCAAAATAAGATTATAAAAGATCGTATGCATTTAAAGTAAATTTAATCAGAATCATGTTTATTCAAGAAAATCTGTATTTCATTCAATCCAAAGTTATAGGCTTTAAAATTATGTCCCGCGATGTTGATATTTTGACCGTTATGGTTATATTTACAAAGTCTATTTGGAGAAGTAAGCTCATACACGTTAAAAAAGCTATTAAATGTAAAAATCTAAGTAATAATAAAGAAAAGAAATCAAACCTACACGTGCGTACCTAACAAACACGTATTCAATTACAGCAAAAATATATTTTTCATGACGGTCGACCGTTATGAAAATTAATAAAAAATTAACATTTATTCAACCTGAACTTGCTAACTCACAAATCATATCCGTGCTTACAAATTCAAATATTCATATTGGTTAGCTTAGAAGTTGACTTTTATCAACGATGAATCATTTTATAAATAAATTGACTCTGCTGAGGGAAAAGCAATCAGAAAAAAATACTACTGAGGGTAACGAAACATTAGCACAACATTTCTAGTAATTATTCACCTAATATTTCATTTCCTTTCAAAATTTTGTTTTCATTTTTCACTTTTCCTCCACCGGTAGTCAAATGTTTAAAAATAAAAATTATGTATGATATATAACTTTCTTTCACTCAATTAAATATTTTATAATAATTGATATTTATTTGAAGAGCGTTTTTTCGTCTGGCCATTACAAAATATGATTGATACTGCCAGGCAAAATAAGAAAGTATTAACTACAATACATTGAGGATTTGTCACCTGATTCGAAATTGTTTTCCATATAAATATATTGGAAACAAATGCAGATCGGAGGGCCAAATTAAAAATGTAGTTACCTCTTTCTTGTTTGTCACGGCAAAACAAGTAATTTTAGTTAATGAAGTAAAATTTGTAATGTGCGCCTACAAAAGTTTTATAATTTATTTTTTTATTATAAAAATTGAAACATTCTAGAAATATGTCCATATATGTTTATGATTCTGTATTGTAATATGTTTTTCCTACAATATTTTTCAATTTACTTACAAAAAATAACTATACTTTAAGAAGAGAAATAAAAATTTGATTTTTCAGATTTTTATTTGAAACCATTGGCATTATCAGGTTTATTATGGAAATATATCAAAAGGAAGATATTCAAGTGGAAATTTGTATTGAAATAAAAAGGAACTTCTGGAGCGGAATTTTTCATGCGACTGGATTTATTACAGGAATAACTCCAGTTGAAACTATCAATGTAATGCGCAAAAATATTTTTTTTTAAATATTGGAAATTTGCAAATTGCAGAGGAATATTTCCTTTTTTTATTATTTTATCGAATTTGTGTGATAGGATTTATGCTCATATTATATAAGAGTATAAAGTATGATTTTTTTATATCCAGGGTGATCGTAAAATAATTGTACTCTCAATCATTTTTATTTAAAAATTCTCATTTCGTATGTAATTTTGTTCTAAGGTAAGGTCAACTATTACAGAAATTTTCGAGGGATTATCACCAAAATGAAAATTTCGTGATACCGTCTTCTTCGAAACGTTCTTATTCTCGTTCCTTCGTCACTTTTTTTTAAGTTGAACGAATTTTCTACTAAACATCGTTTGAATATTTTTGTGATATTTTTATTATTTTATTGCAAAAGTGGGCGATGTTTATAAAAAGAATAAATCAGTTACCATGTTTACGGTCTTAAAAGAGTCTATGTCGCTGTAAGTTTCTTCAAAAAACATTGTAAGTATTCCACCTTTTTCGAAGTGATTTCCCAATTCCCTCGACTCAATATTCGAGGGAATTCGGGACGACTCACTTTAACTAAATAGCAAGTTGCTACCCTACTCAAATATTTAGAAGACCCGATGAAAGTATATTTCAGGGGAAACCTCCAAGTCAAAGTAGTGCTAAACAGTGACCTTTATGGAGGTTCGAAACTATCACGAAAACAGGAGTCACTCTTGGTGAAACGCCGGTAACTCGGTAACGTCCCATCGAGGGTCGTCTCTTATCGAAATATCCGGATACGTGTCCTCGAATATATCTATACAACCCCTTCACTTTACGAGCTTTCTCTCTTATCTATGAGCATCCAGGCAAAGCTCTAGGCCTCACTCGGTGAGAGGGAAACTAGAAGGCAAAGTTAATAAGAGAGCGAGAGGCTCACACCTAATTTCGAATTTCAATGTTGAACCATTTCACAACATTGATTGAAAATTATTGAAATTGAAAGGAAATAATAACAATCTAAATAAAAAATTGCAAGTAAATATTGCAAATTACAAGTTAATATAATTGCAGAATTTCTAATTAGAAAATTTCCAAATTCAACAGCTGTAAATTTTAGGAGTTAGCAATTCAGTAATTTCGATTTAGAAATTTCCTTCAACATTTATGGTTTTAGGCGCTCAGAAATAATAAATATCATTACATTTTTTTAATCAGAAAGCCATTAAAAGTTAAGTATTTGAAACAAAAAATTTTCAAAATTCAAAAATTAATAATTGTAGCATTCGAACTTGAAAAATTAAAATATTGAAATTTAAGTAATGATATAAAATTATTACAAAAATAAAAATGTTGAACTGCCAAGCTTTTAGCAATCAGCGTGAAGAGATCAAAAAAGCCCAATCAACCAATTCAAAATTGTATGTTTCCAAAGACCTACCAATTGTACTCATAATTCTCAAAACTCATTCAATTAAATATTTCATGCGGTCAAAGTGGAAAAATCTTTAGTCAGAAATGTGAAAAAAACAATAAATTTAAAATTCTATACGTTTAATAAGAATTAAGGCAAGGACTCAGTACAAATGTATTCAACCAAATAATTATCGAGGAGTTAAAAAACATTTCACACTGAAATGTATAAGAAATTATGCCATAGCACAGTGGGCCAGGAGACCCCCAAAACTGGTAAAAAGTCCACTTCCACATCTACCTAGGGAAAGTGAAATCGGGGCATTCATAAGAAGAAATCAGCGATCATTTGTCACAAAATTGCTTTTATTGATATGTAGCTTCGGAAATTCTTGACTTAAAAAAGCACCTCGATCTTGTGTACCTACTAATTTACATTTCTCACAAGTGGGACCTTAAATTGCACTGCGAACTGCTTGTGGTGGGTCCTAAAAACTACGAATTATGTAAGCTAATTACAGGCGTAGTACTTTGAATAATCAAACATCGGTCGATGTTAGATTTAAAGTCAGAACTTTAAAAAATCACCCACAAAATTAAAACCGCCACATTGAATGTTCAAATGTTGACGTCGAATTAGAAGTCAGCGACCGTAAAAAACCCACTATACCAAGTTTCATTCAAATATGTAAACATTTTCAAATTTTGGGTATTATATTGGATCCGCCATTTTGAATTTCAAAATTTTGACATCAAATTTGAAATCAGCAACCCCAAAAAATCCTCTATATTAAGTTTCGTTAAAACGTGTAACATTTTTGAAGTTTCGGTCGCCATACTGGATGCGCTATTTTTAATTTTGAAATTTTGACTTTTTTGAAGTTACTGACCCCAAAAATACCCTCATACCAAGGTTTATACAAATCAACTATGGACTTTGAGGGCTATTGAATTATAATTTAAAAGTCTCTAATTCCAAGTGATTTAAAATTATTACAAGAAGCTTGCAAGTAATTGCTGAAGTTACGTACTCCTCGAAAGATAGAATATAAAAACGAATTAATAGAAAGAAACAGCGAGAGACGAATTGAAGGGACGAGAATATGCGAACAATAGTAGTTTCTGGTAGGCTAGTAATGAACCCAACGTTCCTCACCATCCCTTCATCTTGCAATACATCAGAGTCGCTATGACAGACAAACCTCTACTCTGGCATTACTATTGGCTGGTTGGCATCACCGGAAGCTACAGTTCAGGAAAGCCACCAGCTCACTAAAGGACATCAATCTATGCCAGGTTTGTTCCATCTGTCTCCCTCTCTCTCCGTATGTCTGCACCCCTATCACCCACCCCAACGCCTTTCAAAACCTCTTTTTAGACTACCCTCCATTCCCAAAGTACTCACTACATTTTTCTCTTTCTTTTTATTTTTGTGTTTTACCTCTTCTCATTTCAGAGATCTCGCACCCTTTGCCTATCCTTCTTCATTCCAAACTGTCGAGGCTGCCGGCTACGAGCAGCACGAACTATTTCTTTCTCAGCCTTATTTTTCTTCCTTCCGTTATATGCCCGAGCCATTCTTTCACATGTCTTCGCCACAATCAACCCTCATCCTCTTCTTTACACGAATCCGATGATTTCTCGTCAATACGATCGTTGAGGGCGAAATTACGCTAGAGTCTGAGGACTCTGGAACGCGGATTCTGAGGGAAAGAAACTTGCTAGGGCGATGCTGAGAATAGTGCAACACAGAGAATCTTGTGGTGAGCCGCGTCATTTTAACTGATCGACCAATAAAACTTTGCAGACGCGAAGCTCGGAAATAATGAGTATATATGTTTCCCGAAGTGGGGGAAAACTTAGTCGAAGAGAGATGTGTAGGATCTGAAATTCTGAACCTTTAGGTCATATGTCGAAATCGAAATCGAGTCTGAAAGTTTTCTATGTGGATCAATAAATAATTAATTGCCACACACTCTGTTAACCTCAACTCGCAAGATATGGCTAATGCAAGTCGTTCACTAAATTATTTAAATAAATTTGTCACAAAATAAAATAGTCAAAAGTAGGTCGAGGAGACCGCCCTACAGTAGATAATGATTGTACAGTAGATAATTATTCATTTTTAGCAAAAAAATGAGTAAAATTATCAATTCTAATTTGAATATATTAACACGTATCGTGTCTCAACTATTCACGGAAAAAAGTGGATCGTTAAAGAAACTCTGTGAACCAGCAGCTCTAACTATTTTAAATTGAACCGCAGCTTTTCGTCGGTGAATTTTGTTAAAATTACTATTTCGCATTCAGGTTATTTGAACTGACTTCTTAAAAGAGTAGGCAGAACGATTTCAAATAGTAGGATGCACTGCACCAGTTGGTAACCGTCCACACTCAGGAGAATAAGAGTTACTATTTCGTGTAGTATGCCTTACTTCTGTGAAGAGTAACTTTGCCGATTTCGCATTGTAACGCATATATGTATATTTATATATGCACTGCACGCATTCTATACACAATTTATAAATAGATTAGCTCGAAACTTTCGACAACAAAAATGATGTGAAACGTCGATCGATTTGAAAAGGAAAAAATTATTTTATATATGATTACTGCACTTAATTTACGATTATTCTTACACAATTGCACGCACAGAGCCTTACACATATGATAGCACGCTCAAACGCTTTGAAAAATCGCCCAAAGCTGGGGAATCGAACTTTACCTAACTACCTAAAACCTGTCCTAAAACCTAAATCTAGCGCACGTGTTAGTCAAGTGAGCTACGGAACCGCTTAGATTTTTCTGACAAACTCTCGGTCAAGCCGTTTCTCTGAGAAAAACGTGGCCAGCTAAGAAATTATAATAAATAATTACTTAAAATTTTCTAAATTAATCTCTTACTGATGATTTCTAATATTTTGTAACGACCTTGGGGAAAATATTTTGCTTAGAAGTATTAACTCACACAGGAAATATATTATTAGTTATTATTATTATTATTATACCATTAAGCCATTTCCCTTTCGGGGTAGGCGTGACTTGCTCGGTTGGAGAATAGTAGTGTGTATATGGGTATATAGGTATAAGGTAGGTAGGAAAATAGGTATGAGGTGGATAGGTATATAAGTGTTAGGTATATATATTTTAGATTGATCTGGAATTCTCGTGTTATTTATTTAAATGACACGTTTACTCCGCAACACTGCTCCGACCCAGGTTGCTGATCAATCTCTCTAGCGATCACCCCAAGTGAAGAGCCTCACAAAATTGTTATGTATGGTTCTCCACTTGGGCCCATTAGTATCCAAGATCTTTGTTTCAGGCGTCATTCATTCTACTGTCACTCTGTTTACAAACTATTTGTCGCCACACTTTTCTGTCCTGGCATACTACTCTAGCTTCCTTCACGTCCATGCATTTTTTCATGCAAGCTCTTGTGTTCCTATGGCTTCTTATGTCTCTACGGATTAATGTCTCATTTACAGATTCTAACCATTCTTTTGGCGGTCTACCTCTGGGCATTATGCCATTTACTTTACCTTTATACACTTGTTTGGTCAGTCGTTCATCTTTCATTCTTTCAAGATGTCCGAACCATCTTAACTGATTTCTTTCCCATGTGTCAATTATTGTCTCTTTTGCACCACATTCTTTGAGGATTGTCTCGTTTCGGACTTTGTCCATTAGTGTTTTCCCGCATATTATGCGCAGAGGTTTCATGCCGATCGCGTTAATTTTACTCCTGTCCTTTTCTTGACAGGTCCATGTCTCGCTACCGTATAGTACAGTCGGTACGAATATAGAATTGTGTATGGCCATTTTAGCTTTTTTTGATATGTTTTTATTTGTTAGGATGGACCCTGCTCTACCGATAACCTGTTTACCCTTATTTATGCGCCTATCTAACTCCCCATCTATTTTTCCGTCGCTAGTGAATAGACTACCTAGATATACGTACTTGTCAACTTGTTCTAATCTCTCATCATTTAGGACAATGTTGCACATTGTTTTCTCACTCTTTCCCTCAAACACCATGATTTTTGTTTTATTTACGTTAATTTTGAGTCCCATGTCCTTCATGCTTGTATGAAGTTTATTCAACATTCTTTGCAAGTCCTCGACTGATTCTGCCATAACAATCTTGTCATCTGCGAAAGCTAACCCACGTACCTTAACTGTTTGGAGATCTACACCTTCTTCGTCGAAGAGTGCAGTTCTTAGACACTTATCCATGAATATGATAAATAGCCACGAGGACATAACGCATCCTTGTTTCACGCCTTGCGTAATATCGAACCAGTCACTCAGTTTCCCGTTTACCCTTACGCTCGCTTTACTGCCTGTATATATTGTTTTTATTGCTTGCAGGAGCCCTCCATTTACTCCGTATTCTTTAAGAACTTCCCAAAGTTTACTTCTATTTACCGTGTCAAATGCTTTTTCTAGGTCAATAAATGCACAGAAAACTTTCTTTCCTACTCTCAAGCTTTTTTCTGTGATCTGTCTTAGGCTAAATATCTGATCTGTACATGATCTTCCTGGCATAAATCCACTTTGGACTTCCCATATTTTTTCTTCTGTGATTTCCATTACCCTACGAATAAGTATTTTTGAGTATATTTTACTTACGGTACTTAGTAGGCTGATACCTCTGTAATTACTGCAGTTGTTTTTATCTCCCTTTCTTTTGTATATTGGTACGATAATCGCTTTTTTCCAATCGTCTGGGACTTTCCCCGTCTCGATACATAAATTTATTAATTCGCACAACCTGTGAGGTATGTACTCGCCACCGTATTTGAGCATTTCAGCACTAATACTGTCTATGCCAGCAGCCTTACCGTTTTTTAAGTTCTTAATTATGTCTCGGACCTCAGTGACACAGACTTTTTCAATTGGGTTTTCTAATGCATTATGTTCTATGTCGCAGTTTTGTTGTCCTATATCTTCACCTCCTAATAGTTCTTTAAAAGAGTCTTTTAAAGCGTCTACTATCCCGTCTATATCATATAGCATTTCACCTTTGCTGTTTCTCATGCTAACAAACTCTGTACTTTTACTTTCCTTCAACTGTTTATATAGAAGTTTCATTATTCCTCCAAAGCCGTTTCGTATTTTGTTCTCTTCTTCTGTTCTGATTTTTTCTTTACTCTCCTTGACTAGTCGTTTCATTTTCCTCTTTTTGTCTTTGTAATCATTTTTGAGTCTATTTCTCTCCTCATCGCTAAGACCTGTCATGTTTAATGTTTTCTTGTGCGCTTTTTTCTTTTCTCGCTGGGCTGCTTGAATTTCATCATTCCACCATGCATCACCAGACTTTCTTCCTACCACTGCCGTACCACACACTTCAATTGCAGTTTTAACAATGCTATCCCGTAATAAAGCCCACGCGCCCTCTATATCTTTAATGCTCGTAAGCGCTTCCCAAGTTGCCCTATCTATGCGTTCGCTTAACTTATTTTGAAACTCTATTCGCACTTCCGGTTTCTGTAAATTTTCAATCTTTATTCGAGTTTGTTTCGTTTTTTCTGTTCTCTTTCTTTTCCATCCCCGGCCTAAGTTTATTTTAGAGATTAAAAGATAATGATCAGTATTGCATTCGGATCCCCTCATGACTCTTGTATCTACAACTAGTTCTCTTAGTCTTTCATCCGCAATAACGAAGTCAATTACACTGCGGTTATTTCCTTTACACCAAGTGTACGTGTGGATCATTTTATGTCGAAACCAAGTATTGGTAATAAATAGGCCCTTTTCTAGGCATAAGCTAACTAATTTTTCCCCGTTATAATTTTTTCTTGGATCCCCAAATTTACCTAGTACCCTTTCTGTATCTGTATCCTGACGTTGAACGCCGACCCATCCGTTCATATCTCCTAGCAGAATTATTCTTTCACCTGGATCGCAAGTACTTATTGTGTCATTTAAAGTGTCCCAGAAAGCGTCTTTGACTTCTCGCGGCTCACTGTCAACTGGGGCGTAGCACGCTATGATAAATAACCTTCTGATT
This sequence comes from Andricus curvator, assembly GCA_932195095.1. Taxonomy (NCBI): domain Eukaryota; kingdom Metazoa; phylum Arthropoda; class Insecta; order Hymenoptera; family Cynipidae; genus Andricus; species Andricus curvator. The sequence goes on along the minus strand of CAKNYM010043774.1, from coordinate 212 downwards.
CCTACCTTCATTCTAGCCCACAACAATCTGGGAGATACAAAATCATGATCTTTGAGATGCTGTCTTGCTTTTTTATTCATAATTAAACCGATCCCTTGACTACGATTTGATTCACTACCTACTCCTGACCATATTTCAAAACCGCCTTTCAACACCCCATTTTCTATGTTTCTACTTTCGCAACCCTTTTTCTTCGTCTCAGGTACACATAA
>CAKNYM010043769.1:43439-74516 GCA_932195095.1 Andricus curvator | reverse complement strand
AAATTTTTATAGCTATAACTTAGGATTATTGTGATACGAGCGTAAACTCGAGACCCCCTTGTAACAGCCAGCGGCACATTACAAGGAGCCATAATTAAGTGGAATTGTGCAGACTAGCTTTTTAGTGTAAAACACATTTTATTTTAGTTACTTTATGTGCGATTCCTTTTGTATCTAAATTGAATTTGTATAATAAATTTAATTTTGAATCTTGAACTGAGAAAGAACCTTGTTTGTAATAGGCGACTTCGTCAAGAGACAATATTTTTTATTTATTTTATTTAATCGTCTAAGCAACCACCGATTTGAGTTAATTTTTAACCGGCAGGTTTCGTTCATTCAACGGAATAAATTCAAAATTATGAAAAGATATTTCCCTTATCACACTTTTTCCAGCAAACAATATTTTTTTATTTTATGAACAATTTTACAACAAATCCCGCAATTTTGTCATTTTTAAAGAGTACGTCACCGTTTTTTAAACAATTAACATTTTACTATTGATCGTGACGATCTCATCAAAAATGTTGAACTCGCAAATTTTTGAAATAAAATGGTTCATAAAATAAAAAATTATTGTTTATTGGTTTATAACATTGACAATTACTTTGGGTAAAAAAATAAATGTGTGATATTATTTGTACGTATATTTAAACAAAAGAATTTAAAATAAAGTCTTCAAGTATTTTTAATCTTTGACTTTATAAATGTTGTAACCTACTGGATATTATTTGTGAGGAGTTTCTTCACTGATTTCATCATGGTTTACACAAATATGAGTAGTTGCAGAAAAGGGGAAGATATAAGAAAAGAGGTATTTAAAAATTAAAGAATAATTAATTGCGAGTATTTTGTCGATAAATCTTAATGGTCCTACTCAGAATAAATACATATATTGCATTTTTAAACATTATATTACAAATAAAATTTCTAACGCTACCGGTTTTCGAACCTACATCTATACCTGAATCTATCGCCTAGTCTCATAATAATGAAAATATTGACAGAAAATGTATTAAAAACACTAAAACTCAATTTTTTGTGTTAATAAAAATTTTTTTTGTGAAATTAGCTGGTAAAAAATAAAAATCTCGCTACGATCGATCGTTTTCTTAAGGATCTCGATCGAATAAGACGAGATGATATTAGAGTGTCGTAATGGCAAACCGAGATTAAGTAAATTATCGATCGATTCTCGTATCGTCTCTCTCGAATGCAGCACTAATACTTTATATTATTAGAAATATGTGGCTTCACTGATTGCATGGTATTTTATACAAATATAAGCAGTTGCAAAAATGGAATCGTCTAATTGAAAAAATATACTTTGTTCCACATAGAGAAAAAAATTTTAAAATCGGCGCGGACGAATCATTCATTAAGAAAATCTTCCATTAGAGAAAAATACGCCTCTGATCAAAATTATAAGCTCAATGCTAATTTGTCCAGAAAAACTTTTTTTGCCCCACTGCTACGGCGCACGACTATGAACGGTTTACCATCCTTATATTTGAGTCATCGTGGAAGATTCTGGCACGTGCCATTACCTTCAAAAATGAGCCAAAAAAACCTTTTTGTCATTCTGATTTCGTTTAAAACAAAATTCTGAATCTGGTGAAAAAATACTACAAGAATCATCTAATTCTAAATTGTAGAATCTAAATTGATTTGAAGGAAAGAAAAAAATTGAAAAATGTCGGACAGTTTTAAAAAGGGAAAGAATGTGACTGTGTAAATCTGGGGCGATGGTCAATTTCGCCCTGGGTACCTGCGAACGGTTCCCCCACTACACGGCTTCCCCTCAATCAGCCGAACTGCTGCCGTCGATCCTTGAGTGCAGTTCCACCGAGCGAGCTTAGGCGGTGTGGCGTCGCTTATACGTGAGTGGCGCGGCCTATCAAGCGGCTTGGTGGTGGAGGGGATGAATAGGAGTGAGCGAGGTAGCATCGGCGGTCTTTTTTCAATCTCTGTATCCCCTCAACCTCTGAGCCACTCGATAGGCCGCGCTACTCACGTATAAGCGACGCCACGCCGCCTAAGCTTGGTCGGTGGAATTGCACTCCTTGTCAGCGGGAGTCTTTCGTACCTAATGAGGACTAAAATATGGAATATAACATTTTTTCAATTTAGCACTTGGTAATTTATAAATATAATATGAAAAATCTGTGCATTATAACGATTCCAACAATATGTTATTTTACTTAAAAAGTTGAAAATTAAAGAATAAATGTTCAAATGATGAGAAATTTTTCGGAAAATTTTTCAGAAAATTTCACTCAAATCCACTGCAGTAGCTTTAATTTATTGGTCCAATATTTTCCCTAACTTGGGAAATTCCGGAAGCTAAAATTTGGCCACATTTGAAAACTTATTAACTAACTTCATAAATTTAGTTTATTTCTCAAACAATCGCATTTCTCAAAATTATTCCTAAATAATTTTACACTCCCAGTCCAAAAGAATGAATAGTGTCATCCCTAGCTGAATTTGGAAACTCATGAATAAATATCATAAATTTTTTTTACTGCGTAACCAATTTGTTTATGAAAGTTAATTAAAAATACTATTTTAACACATAAACAGCAGAATTTTTAATCAAGAAAGATTTTTCAGTCGATAAAGAAAAAAAGTCTGACACAAAATGTTTATCAATTCAACATTGAAGAATCAATCAAAAAATGTATAAATTTTGAAAATTATATAATTTTAGGCAATTTTAACCTAGAAACATTAATTCATACATCGAAATTTGTTCTAAAATCGTTTTTAATATTCGCTTAAAAATTTGTTTTAAAAAATCATGAAAAAATTTTCCAGGAATCTAATGCAAATTTTGTTATTTATTATTTTGAAACTTGAATTTTTCCTAGAATTTTTTTAAAATCCAGTAAAGTCAACAAAATTGCTTCAAAACCTTCCAGATTCTATTTTGAAAATTTAAAAAAATTCATTTTTAGTTTTCCTAGGAATTTTAATAAAGTTTTTTCATTCTATTGGAACCTTTAAAAATGCTTAGAAAGCTTTCAAATGTTGTGTTCAGAATCTTGAGAAATGTACGTTTTGTTTTAAATGTTTTGAAATCTTTCCAAGTTTTAAATTATTTTGGAATCTTTTCAAAATTTCTAAATATATCTTAAACTTACTCAATTTTTTTCCAAATTTGTAATTCACTAAGCATTTTTTCAGGTTTTTAATGGTAATAACTTTTTGTTGGTTGAAAATTAATTATATTTGACCGACAATTCAACTATTCCATGTTTGGTTGAAAATACATTTTTTTGGTTGAAAATTCCTTAATTTTAAATAGCTTTGAGATAATTCATGTATTTTGTTATAGATTAATCTTTTTGGGTAGCAAATTAATCTTTTCGGTTGAAAATTCAACTGTTTGTTTAAAATTGGTTTGTTCGTTAAAAATACATTTTTGTGGTTGAAGACCTATTATTTTAGTAAAAAATTCATTTCTTGGTTGAAATTTTCACCGTTATGTTGAAAATTCGTTTTTATTTAGTTAAAAATAAATTTTTTAACTGCAAATGTAACTATTCAATTTTTTCTTGATAATTCGATACCTGCATGTTAAAAAAACCTCTCTTGGAGTGATCGTCTAAAACGACCACTCTGGCGTTGGTCGTCTAAAAGAACCACTCCATTTTTTGAGTTGTCCCCTCGTTTATTACGCATACTTACACGGTAAACAGCAGATAGGTTTAGTTATTATTACTCTCCGGTTTAATATATTATTTTTAAATATTTTGAATTCGTGGATTTCAAGGAATTCAAGCAACGCGGAATTCAAGGAATTCACAGAATAAACGGAATTCAAGGAATTTACGGACTTCAATGAATAAAAGGAATTCAAGGAATTCAACGAATTTCACGGAATTTAAGGAAATCACGGAATTCATGGAATTTACGGAATTCAAGGAATTCACAGAATTTACGGAATTCACAGAATTCACGAAACTGGATTAATCTGTGGAATTCAAGGAATTCACGGAATTCAAGGAATTCACGGAATTCACAGACTTCACGGAATTCATAGAATTCAAAGAATTCACGGAACTCAAGGAATTAGAGGAATTCACGGAATTGAAGAAATTTCCGGACTTCAAGGAATAAACGGAATTGAAGGAATTCACGGAATTCAACGAATTTCACGGAATTCAATAATTGCAGGCAATTCACAAAATTCAAGGAATTCACCGACTTCAAGGAATTTATGGAATTCAAGGAATTCCGTGAATCCATTCAATTTCTGGAATTCCGTATATTTCGTGAGTTTATTGAATTCCGTGAATTCCTTGACTTTCTCGATTTCCGTGAATTCTTTGAATTCCTTGAATTCCGTGAAATTCTTTAAATTCCTTGAATTTCGTGAATTCCTTGAATCCCGGGAATTCCTTGAATTCCGTGAATTCATTGAATTCCTTGAATTCCGTGGAATTCTGTGAATTCCTTGAATTCCGTGAATTCCGTGAATGCCTTCAATTTCGTAAATTCCGTGAATTTCTTGAATTCCGTGAATTCCGTGAATTTCTTGAATTCCGTGAATTCCGCGAATTTCTTGAATTCCACAGATTAATTCCATTTCGTGAATTCTGTGAATTCCGTAAATTCTGTGAATTCCTTGAATTCCGTGAATTCCGTAAATTCCGTGAATTTCTTGAATTCCGTGAATTCCTTGAACTCCTTTTATTCTTTGAATTTCTTGAATTCCGTGAATTCCTTGAATTCCGTGAATTCCTTGAATTCCGTGAATTTCTTGAATTCCGTGAACTCTTTGAATTCCGTGAATTTCTTGAATTCCGTGAATTTCTTGAATTCCGTGAATTTCTTGAATTCCGTAAATTTCTTGAATTCCGTGAATTCCCTGAGTTCCGTGAATTCCTTGAATTCCGTGAATTCCTTGAACTCCTTTCATTCTTTGAATTCCTTGAATTCTGGAAATTCTGTGAATTCCATGAATTCCTTGAATTCCGTGAATTCATTGAATTCTGTGAATTCCTTGAATTCTGTGAAGACCTTGAATTCCGTAAATTCCTCGAATTCCATGAATTCCTTGAATTCCGTAAATTCCTTAAATTCCTTGAATTCCTTCAAATCCTTGTTGCTTGAATTCCTTGAAATCCGCGAATTCAAAATATTTTAAAATAATCTATTAAACCGGAGAGTAATAATTACTAAACCTATCTTCTGTTTGCCGTGTGTGTATGCGTACTAAAACGAGGGGCCAACTCAAAAAACGGAGTGGTTCTTTTAGACGACCAACGCCAGAGTGGTCGTTTTAGACGATCACTCCAAGAGTGGTTTTTTACATTCTCATTCTAATGAGAAGGTATTGGTTTTATGTAAAATTTGACATAGTCGGTTTTCATCAAATCTCCACGTTTCGAGACCCCCTGAGCTAGAAAAAACGATTTTTACGAAGGTGTCTGTCTGTCTGTAGTCTGTAGTCTGTCTGTCTGTCTGTCTGTAGCCACGATAACTTTCGAAAAAATGATCAGATTTGATTGCGCTTTGGCACACTTTTTTATGGCCCAAAAATAGAGAACGAGTTCGTTAACCAGCTATTTTGGATGAAAATCCAAAAAGTGAGCACATTTTGAAAATTTTTGAGACCACTTTTTTGGAAGATTTGAAAATTCTATGTACGGTTATTAGTAGTACGCAAAATGACGAACAAAATATTCTTATGACTTTTCGTGATAAAAAAAAAATTACTGGAGTTATAGCATTTTCAAAATTCCAAAAAACAAACGAAAATGAACATTTTAAGCCGAAAAACGCACGATATGAAAAAAAGTCAAGAGGAGAAAAACGTTGATTCCTGAACACCCTATAATATTTTCATAACAACTTTTTGAATTTTTCGAAAAATAAAAAATTCAAATTTTGATCGCACAAAAAATTAATGAAAAATCAAAAAAGCCATTTTGCTGCAAAACTATGCAAGATAACAGAAAATATCATCCCACCAAAATTGTGCACCTAAAAAAGATCTACAAATTTCTTATCATTCACTTTTTGATATGACGCTTAGTTTTTGTTTTATTCGTAAAAAACAGCATTGAAAATAGAAAAATCAAATTTTCAGACGAATATTACCAGCTACGAAAAAATGACCGAAACAAAATTTGTTCATCCAAGGAAGAGGTACAAATTTATTGTGACTCATGTTTCGATAGGATGCGTGGTTTTCGTTTTATTCGTGAAAATAACATTGACAGTAAAAAAAATCAAATTTTTGAAAAAACAATGCAAGGTACGAAAACATATAAATGAACAAAAATTGTGCATTCAAAAAAGACTTACACACCCGTAATCAATTTTTGTGGTAAGAATATATTCAAAATGAAAAATTTAACTTTTTTGATAAACGGCACAAGCTAAAATAAAATGTTAACTAATAAAACTTGTCGCCTGAATTATATCATTACTTTTCATTTGAAATCAAATACAAATTTAGTAATTTGTATATGAAGAACATATAACACGAAGCACAAAGTGCGCGCTCAGTGTATTTACCAAATCGCACGCCGTAAGTGCGCTCAAACTTTTTTGTTTCTATCATACGGTTCAAATGATTTTCAAATCAAATATCGAGCGCGAAGCGCGAGTGTCTGGATGAGAATGTGTTCCTTAAGGTCGATAGAACCTTGAGTAAATAAAGTTCCTTTTCAGTCTAAAATAAAAATAAATTTAACAATCACTTAATATGTAGAGGTTTTGATAATTTTATAATATTTGCAAACAAACTTTTTCTTTTCATCGATGTCGAACACGAAGTTCAAAAATCTAGAGGAGCCTAGCGTAAAGCGCGATGCAAATACGCCCGAGCGCGTAGCGCGAGGTGAACACATAATCGAGCGCGAAGCGCGAGATAAATATATGATCGAGCGCGAAGCGCGAGGTCCAACAGTCGCGCGCCCTAGGCGCGCTCAAACTTGCGAGCATGCAGATATCGAATCGATCTTTTTCAGTTAACTATTCATATTTTTGTGTAGATAATTGAACTTTTTTGTTCAAAATTCATATCTTTGAGTTGGAAACTAAACTGTTTTGCCAGAAATTCGTCTTTTTGGATGAATGGATAAGAAATCACTCATATTTTGTCCATTTAAAATGTGTAGTTCTCAACATAATTCATTTTCAAGAGAAGTCCACCGCAAAAATGGGTATACATTTTCAAATTCAAAAAATTTTTTTCATTTTTTAAAAATTTTATGTGCGGCTATTTGTAGTGCTCAGAGAGCCAAGTAATTTATCCTAATGAATTTTTTCGATAAAAAGAAAATTATCAGAGTTAGAGCATTTACAAAATTTTAAAAATCAATAGAAAATAAACATTTTGAGCCAAACAACGCACGATATAAAAAAAGTCCTAAGAAGAAAAACGTTCCTTTTTGAAAGCACTAAAAGATTTTCGTAACAACTTTTTCAATTTTCTTGAAAAGTTGAAAATTCAAATTTTGATCCCACAAAAATAATGAATAATCCATTTTATGGTCAAACTATGTAAGATACGAAAAAAGATGAATCAACAAAAATAATTTAGAGTTTAACCTTTGGCCTCGGTGAGGGAGTTCAATATTTCATCTGACTGTATTACATTTTTCAGGGATTTTCTTTTTTTTTAAGGAACACTAACTTCCAAGTGCGAATTGCACTTTTAAAACTCATGATTTTTTATACAATCCTACTCTTTATTCGTTTATTAAAAATCCCTATATTTATTTTTACAGAATCAAGTCCAATGTTTGGATTGTTTGGAGGTCGCAGGCAGCCAAAAATCGCACCCGGCAATTAAACCACTGAAATACATCCAAAACAGATATTATTGTCTTTCTCAATTATTTTAAAATGAATTTGTTCGTGTTTTAATTCTAAAAAAGGAAATTTTGGGATTAAAAAAAAGAAGCAAAGAAGTGTCATGTTTGTTAAGGATTAATTCGAGGTTTTCATTATTCTTTGAAGGTATAGAATATACATCTCTTATAAAATCGCGTAAAATTCCTGCAAAACTTGCCAACATTTTTAAATCGTTTGTATTTTCAATTTCCTTAAAATATTATAATTTCTTCAAAAATTTTAAAAATTAACTTTTTTCTGAAAAAATATCTTCTCTTTCGCTCCGCTGGATCTTATCACTAAGATACTGGAGAGATCGAAAGAATAATGTTTTTTCAGAAACACACTGCGTTTTTCGCTAGGTGTTATTTTTTAATACAAGTCAATTTTACTAGGGATCTGTATTTTCATCGGCGATGGTAACAATCGATCTGTGGAGATATCTTTCACCAACCATGAAAATGGAAATCAACACTATCGATCTAAGTTAACTCCTCAAATAACAGAAATTCTTTAACGTCTTTTTAGGCTAGATGGAGCTATGAATTTACAATTTTTTAAATGAGGTTTTTTCTGAATAAAGCAAACAATCCTATGAATCCCTTAGATATAATTAAATCCCTCGAAAACCCTTAAAATCTTTTAAATAATAATGATATCCGGGTTAGTTTTGAAAATACTTTGAAATTTCCCGAAATCCTACGGAATGTTTTTAAATAATCATGAAATCGCTGGGAATATTCTAAAATACACTGCATTCTTCAAAATTCTTTAAAATCGTCGAAAGGAATTTCTTTCGTTCTATTTTGTTGACTCCCTAAAGTTATCTAAAATTATTTGAATTATTTAAAATAGTCTAATATTTTCCAGAACCTTTGAAATTCATTGAATTTTTTTAAATCCTTCAAGTGTAGATCTGATAAAATGCCTAAATTACATCAATTATCTCGAAATTCTTTTGAATATGTGGAAAGTTTCTAAAATTTTTTAAATCTTCAAATTATTGATCATATATTTAATGTGTAAAAAAAGGGTCAATAGTAGCGTCAGTCCGAGGCGTGTTATTAGTAGACTGGAAAATAAGTACAATTCTGTAGTTATATGTTTAAAAAATGTTTAACTGTGAAATAACTGTCCACTGTATTTTTCTTACAGATGCAATTATAGACCCACATCCAAATACAGTGCCAAACGAGCGAGAACTTTTTAAGGATAATGACGTGTTGTGCCGTGATGAGGTAGATATTGGAATAGTCCGCAATGCGAAAATTTACAACGCACTATATTCTACAAACCGTAAATCAAACACTAAAACATAATCTAAAACAATTATCAGAGAATCCTGTAAAAAACAGCCTCTTTTTAATTATGGAGTTTTTCAAAATTCAAAATGCAAATCATGTCCTTTATTCTTCATTCGAGTGGGAGAGTAAAATTTAAATGCCCCCTTTCCAAAGACTTTTCTCTGAATTTACCAGTAGAATATTTTATAAAATAGTTTTTACTCCAAGTCACGTATATCTCTGCTGACCAAAAGTATAATCTAGGAAGTAACATTTCCGATAAAGGTAAAAAAAGCCTTCATGGAAAGTAGAACTTACTAGGTTATACATTTGGACAGCAGATCTACAGAAGCACATAATAATATTAACACTAGGGTGGTCCAAAGATTCGACTTTCGGTTTTTGGTGATCGATCGTCGCCAATTTGTGCGTTTTCCTAAGAAATAAATTGTCTTTTTTCAAATTGGTCAACATTAACCCACGCTCCCGGACTTTTGAAGTTAACATGGTGTTTTTAACGGAAAAAGCTCGGTTTTCGAAAAAATGGAAGAAAGAAGTTCTCGTTATTAACTTTTTGTAAATGAGAAGCGTCTTCAGAAACGTTCAAGGAATAATTTACACCCAATACATTTTAATTTTGACGCCACCCCCCCTCAGAACACCTCGGATCGTGCCCGGAAGATGCCCCAAAAATGTAAAAATTAGCAGTTTCATGAAAAATTCATGCTAAAGACAGTATTTATTTTTTACTCCTTCAACATTAATTATTTTTATTCTTTGAGTGTAAAGTTTTAAGTAATTTTTTGACTAATTTTCAATTGTTTAAGCAACTATTATTTGTTTACAGGATATTTTGTTGCTATTAAATCGTAAAAAGTTGCTACTTTTCTGGACAAATTATATAGTTGATGAATGTGAAAAGAATATATTTTTGAAACATATGTGGCCATTATTTAAACCAACTTATATAATAAGCGACATGGCGTAAGAGATTCGAAAGAATTAGAATTTTGTTTGAATAATTTCAAACTATCATCTACAAAGATGATCACACTTAACATTTATTGGCTGCGTCAATAATTCCAGAAAAAAGTAACTTTTCAAGATTTATTGTTGAAAAATATTGTCTAAACAAATGAAATTTTTTTATATAATTGAAAACTGTATTTCAGAATAAATAAATTTCGGAGTATGGAAAAATTTTGATCAAATATTTACGTGTTTAAAAAATTAAAAAATAATATTTAAAAAACTGGAAGACTTATCACATATCAAATAAGGGATGGGAGACTCTGTCGAAGTATCATTCTCCATATTAAGAACAATGATAAAAGTATCACGCGGGAAGGGGAGGAGGGTCAGAAGTTCATAAAAATGTATCACGTATTTTGTAAACGGCCCCAAAGTTATTGCGTGGAAATAACAAGTACTTCTTTTTGTCCCATTAAAAACCCCATGTTAATTTCAAAATGCCGGGTTAATGTTAATACGGTAATGTTGACCGATTTCACTGATCACGAAAAATCAAAATTCGAGTGTTTACAGGCATACAATTAGACCACCCTAATTAACGTAGGAAAAATAAATGGTAAACAACGTTCCAGGTAAAAATACTGGGTGGAATCTCAGCACGCAAAAAAATTAAGATCGGCAAGGGCAAACTGAAAAACTAGTGATCTTTCTTTTTAACCTTGACTATCTTGAATTTTTTCGCATGCCCAGCATTTTTACCTTAATCACTTTTTACCCTATGTTTTTTCTGTGGACCGACCTTGCTTAAATTTTTAGAATATATAATTTTCTTCAATTAATGAAAAATTGTTAAGTTTCGGAAATTTTGAATTTTGTTCTGTATTAGTAGTAGAGTTACAAAATAATTCAATTCAGTAGGGGAGAGATGCCTAAGATGCCTTTCATATTTTTCAAAAATTGCACCTTGATGACGCATCATATATGCAAAATACATAATAAATCGTAATAAATATATTTTTAAGAAATTCGTGTTGGTGCTTTAAAAGCAGGAAGTGGTTAGCAGTGGTTACGAGAGGTAATCAGAGGTTGTCTCTGATTGGTGGAAAATTTAAATTTCTGCTTTTGCCAGCTGCATCATCCGTTCCTTCAGATAGCTTCGAAAAAAGTGATGTAATGAATTTTTTGCTTCAAAATACGTGTCCAAAGAGTAATTATGAAAAATCAGTTTTGGCGGAAACAGATGGAAAAGTCTTTGGCAGAAATTGAACACTTACAGCATTTTTTGAAATACTTGAAGCATGTAAAATGACATTCTAATAGGTGAAGTATTTCTTCAAAATTCTGATATCATAAATTTTTTTTATAAATGTGCTAAATATATTAAAATTAATTAAATCTTGCAACATGATATACGGGGGCATGATGTCCGAAAAACTTTGTGGAGATGGTAACAGTGCTTGATAACAGGTCACTAATTTGATATCATGTGAAATTCGTGATTATGACCTACCAAACGTGTATTTAATGTCGATCCTGTCTCGAGTAATTTTTTTTCGTTACATTATACATTCAAGAATTATTATATTATAAAATGATCAGAAAAAAAAAAATCTTGAGAACTTATTCAGAACTCCAAAATTTTGTTGTTGTCAGGATCCGACTTTCTTCGAACGTGATATAGATAAGATGAGTAATTTCTTTGAAAGAAATTAAAGGATTCTTTTGGTCATCCGTTCATATCTTGATAATACATTTTATTTCAAAAATAAATAAAAGCGTCGATACATATTGCCGACGTTTCGACACGGCTTTGTGTCTTTCTCAAGGCTGCAAAATACATAATAGTTTTTTTTGTATGTTAAAAAGAAAGCTTAATATTTAAAAGTGAGACTTCGATCTAAAATATAGCTAATTATCTAAATACCTGTAAATGTAGAATATAATTAATTTTTTGTTGAAATCAAGCTGCAGAGGTATAAACTGTCATTCTTATTAAGAGTCAAAATAACGTCTGAAGCTTAAAAAAAACTATTTGTTTATAACCTCATGCGCAAAAGAAGCGGAGGTTAAAATACTTAATGTTCTACATTTTTGAAAAAAAAAGAAGACAGACAAACGAACGAGAAAAAAAAAAACTTTTCAAATTGTAAATTTGTTTTCGAAGGACATAACCAAACAAATGATTCGTGAAAACAGAAGCTAAGGTTAGGACATAGAAAATGTAGAAATTAAACAGAAACAACAACTCTGACGTTATTTTGACTCTTAATAAGAATGACAGTTTATACCTCTGCAGCTTGATTTCAACAAAAAATTAATTGTATTCTAAATTTACAGGTATTTAGATAATTAGCTATATTTTAGATCGGAGTCTCACTTTTAAATATTAAGCTTTCTTTTTAACATACAAAAAAAAACTATTATGTATTTTTCAGCCTTGAGAAAGACACAAAGCCGTGTCGAAACATCGGCAATATGTATCGACGCTTTTATTTATTTTTGAAATAAAAGGTATTATCAAGATATGAACGGATGACCAAAAGAATCCTTTAATTTCTTTCAAAGAAATTACTTATCTTAATTATTATATTGTATAGTTTTCATTCTAAAATGTTCATATTCTTGAAATAAACCGGCAGTAATATGACACCATGACCCATGGTATAGGGTACGCTGACCGAAATTTAAGACCAACGAATTAATTCGATATCAAATAATGACGTAGTTAAAGAACGGTTTTGAGTAATGACATATGTAACCTGATAATATGAGTTTCTCACCAAAAAATACAGACATCAAAATCACATTTTAGTTATAATTTACAGAACATTTCATTCAAAGCCCGGCACCATACCCCACTCTCCCCTACGAAGTAACAAATACTTTCAGTTTTAAATCACCTCAAACTATGAAATTGGGACTTCTAAAATAGGTAAAAATTCATGGTCTAAAGTGTTAAAAGAATTTTTACTTTCTGCTTTTGTTAGTTTACTTGCATAAAACAAAAATTTGGTGATTAACGAAAAGAATGCTTGGCACCAATATGCGTACGTATTAGATAAATATAATATTTTCATACAAAAATATGGAGGGGGGCCCTTCTTAGGCTCGTTTTTTCTATGTAGTTCTAGTTAACGATTTCTTTTTTATGGTATACGTTTTTGCGTGTTCTTTCTTTTGCATAGGATTACTCCCTGTGGTTTTTTAAAATGTAAAACAAATGAATCTGGGTTCCTACCAGTGGTCTCACTCTAATACCACTCGAGACTGTTTTTTTTGTGAGGCTTAGATTCATACTTTAATACCTAACATTAGCCCTAAAATAATACTTTTCTTTACAGTTCACCAGGTAGATCCTAAACCTGGTGATATATTGAAGAGCAGTGAGGGAGCTCTAAAAGCAAAATATACAGAACACGGGTGAGTCTATATTCAAATTTTGTAGGCACAGGCAGTGGTGTTCGGGCGCGGATATCTCTGGCACATGTACTTCCTCATCCAGCGGGTAATTTAAAAACTAAAATACAAAATAAAACAAATATATTGTAGAATTGAGCCTGAGCCGTGCAATTTTTTCTTAATTAAGGGGTATTTTTGGGCTCGAAACAAAATATTCTTCATCCCAGATTCATTACATATAAAACTTCTGGCGCCTAAAGTCTTTTAATTATGAACTTTGATTATTGCAATACAAAAAGTAGTTCAATTATCAAACAAAGAGATGAATTTTCAACAAAAATTATGAACTTCAACGTGAAAAATTACATATAAGGGTATGAATTTTCACCAAAAATTGTAATAATTGATAGATCAAACCAAAAAATATTTTTATTTAAAATCAAAGTTAGTTGAATATAACCAAGAAAGATCACTTTTACACTAACAAAAATATTAACAAAATACATACATTTTTAAGCAAATACTTGAATTTTCAAGCAAATAGTTAAATTTTCAACACAAAAATGTAAATTTTTCAACAAAAAAGTTCATTTTTGACCCAACCAGTTCAATTTTTAACAAGCTATAGGTGCATTTTCAAACAGCTATAGGTGCATTATTAAATTTCTAGAAGATGAGATGAACTTTTGAACTTAAAAAACAAATTTTCAACAAAATGGTTGTATTTTTAACGAAAATGGATGAATTTGGAACAAAAGTGTTAAACTTTCAGCAGAATAATTAAATTTTGAACCAAATAATGAAAGTTTTAACCAAAAAGATGAATTTCTAACATACATTTCTAGTATACATATATATTAGGGTGGCGGAAAAAAAACAAAAGTTTCAAATTCCTTTCACGCCCCTGGAAAAACGCATTTTTGTAAATTCCGTCCAAATCGTGAAAACGTCTAATAAAATATAGGCTATACTTTCATGATATGATGTAAACTTTTTAAGGATTACGAATCCATCATTAATATTTGAGTTTAGCCCCACATGAGCCCCTTCTATGGTGTCCCATAGACTACCCCATGCAAGTGCATTAAGGATTTTTCAGAATATTGCATTTAATTATGACTTTTCGCTTATTTTTTTCATAGATTCTCATGAACGAAATAATTACAAGATTTATGAATTTTTAAATTAATTTTTAATTGTTCATACAATTTTCATTTATGTAAACAATTTGATGTTTTTGAAGAATGTCGAGAATTAAGGGTATTTTAGCCTATTACTTTTTTCAAGATACTCAATATCGCTTAAACGATTTTCATTTGTTTAAACAATTTATTATCTTGTGATATCGCGAATTAATTGTATTTTCTGAATATGACTTGGTTGAATTCATGAAGGCGAAAAGTGAATTTTTTTATTTTAGTTTTATATTCATTGTATTAATAATTTATAATAGTTAATATGAAAATTTACACAGGAAATAGGTGGAGAAAATTTTTTTTTGCTATTTTTCAATAAGTTCCATTACTTTCTCCTAATTCTGAGATTTTTTAACGTACTGCTAATTGTTGAAACAATTTTCTCTTATTTATTCGAAAATTTATTTAAAAATGATCAGAAAAAGGTATTCACGTTTATTAATTTGTGATATTATGAGGTAATAATTTGTTAAAACAAATAAATATCGTTTCAATAATTAGCAATGGTAATATTTATGCCAGAATGTTGATACTTGTTAAAAAAAACTAGGAAAAAAGTACGATTTTATAGCTTTCTCCGTTAAAAATTTGGATTTAAGCAAATATAAATTGTTCAAGAAACAAGAAAATAATTTAAATTAAAAAAACACTCTCCAAGTTCATTAAATAGTTCATTAATAGACCATAGTATTAATAAAGTACCCTTAATTCGTGATATTCTATGGAAATAAAATTGTGTAAAAAAAATCAAAAAATTTTTAAGCAATTAAAAGTAAAATAAAAATACGTGAAATTTTTTAATTTATTTGCTCACAAGGATCTATAAAAAATGAGAAAAAAGTAATGATTAAGGACAATATTCCGAAAAGTCCTTATTGCACTTGCCAGGAGCATTGTTAAAAAAAATTTCTTTAGAACATGTAGACGTCTTTTTCCCTATGTTATTCTTATGGAAAACCTCAGGGGATAGGCGGCACATGTTGATATTAAAAACAAAAAATACGAATTTTGTTTTTTTTGTAAACCTAAAAGACTAGTTTTGTACCACTAATACAGACTGAGCTATTGAGTAGTCCAAAATTAGACATTTTCTTATATTTAAAATGATAAACTTGATATTTTTTCCTACAGAATCGAATGAAGATCAAGAAGTTGAATTAATGAAGAATCACCACCCACGCCATTGGACAATGTGATCTCTGCCGAGGCCTCAATAAAACTTATTTCTATTATGTTATTCCGTAATTTATTAAATCTCTGCTTTATTTGAATCCAAAAAAAAATGTTAATGAATTATTTCAATAAATTTGCAAATGTTACATAATCGCGTTTTTAAATTAAAATCTCTTATTTGTCCCATTTTACATTTCTAGAACTTTCTTTTAATTAATATATATGACTACAGTCCTAAATAAATTCATATATTTTCACCAAGCAATTGATATTTTTCCACTTTTGAGTTAGGAAATATTTCAAATATTCAAATAATTATTTTTCTACTAATCTTCAGTGGCTCACTTCTCTAATTATTTCACTTGTAATTACACTTGCACGTTCATAAGCTTGAAACCAATGCACAGTGGTCAAAAATCGGAAAAAAGTGGTCAAGTTTCACAAAAATATTTTTTTTTCAAGGGCTTTTTACTTATAGATACGTCTCAGTAGTATATGTGTAATTTATTGCCACATTCAATAACAATAAGATCTTTTTTTTTAACTGTGTGATTTAGTCTGAAAGTGATCGTTTCTCGAGTAATGTTCAACGCGTTTGAAATAAGTGAAAAACGAATATGCGAAAAAACGCATGACTTGTGAAATAATAAACAAATTTCTTTTTTACAACATGGAACCGTCTCTGAATAGTAAGTACTTCAATATTATTCAATTGGTGAATCTTGATTTTATTGATTGTAATTTACAAGAACATGTAACATCGACTGAAATCGTCTCGAAGTAAAAACGAGAAGTAATGTAATTTTATGAATATAAAAAATGTTCTACTGAGTTCTAACAAGATATTTAGTATAAGATAATGATTAGAATTTTTCCTATTACGTATCAAAAAACTAGCAGCGGACAGCTGCGGTTTTGAGTTCAATCTCAATTTTTATTTCAAGCTGCATATAAGTCCATAACTGTTCCGTTTTCGTATAGTAAGTGTTGTTTGAATTTCAAAATGAAAGTTGAATGCGTTATATTCAAGAATGAATAAATAATTATTGTGATAAAAAACATACCTCAAAGCAGTTCAATGTGAAACAAATAAATTCATAAGGTATAATTATGTAAAAAATTTTTAAAAAAAATAGGTTAAAATTTTTGTTAAAATCAAGTTTTTAAAATTTTCAACCGAAGAAAATTTTTACTCGGAGTTTCTCCGATTTCACATGTTTACTTACTATACACTCAGGTTATGCTGTTACCCAGATAACAATATGCGCACACGATGCCACGCACGGTGCAGGCATGAGTGCGAATAAATCGTCACGCGTGTCACGCAGTTCACCAAACAGATGTGTCCGCATAAGCGTGACATATGCGTCGCACGTCGTGCGAGTCGCACGCGTGTCGATGAAGTGCATCCCTTCTACAAATATGGTTTTTAAATGATCCCAATCGTGTCTATCCTTTCTTTCTACAAGGTCATGCTAAAACTGCAAATGATTTTATGCTTTTTTATGTGTTTTCATATATACACGTGGAAAAAGTGAGATTTAACTTAACCTAACTTTTAATTTCCTGCCATTTAAACAAAAATATATATTTATATTTTTCTTTGCTCACCAGTTTCTTTAACACAATTCGTTGCACGCAAACATTAATTAAGGCTCAAATATACGAAGAATAATATCGCATTGATAGAGTTCGTTGAAATTTTATAACAATTAACTACTGGAAAAGCACGAGTGTACACTACAACATGACGCTCACATAACCTCACTGACAGTCAACGTCGGCAACGATGTTCGGTGAACCGTGAAGTTTGACAATTGCGCATGTACAATACAGGTACAAATATCATTTGAAATAAGATAAATACATAAATCATTTGAAATACGATATTAATTTGATTCAACTGAACCGAATTTGATGAATACAAAATATTATTAACATATTGCTTATATTTATTCAGCAAGGACTACGACGAAATATGAGTGATGGCTGAATGAGCCTCATTGTGCACGCACGCATTTATCCGTCACTTTATCGCGGAATGTGCTTGCCATTTCCTTGCGATATGGGTCGCATCGTGCGACTCGCACGCGTGCTTGAAGCGTGCGTCGCACGATTGTTATCTGGGTAACCATTTTTATATATTGAAAAGGACTACCGAAGTGTAGTCGAAATGTCTGCATTCATATGACTGGAGGGACCTCTTAATCATTTCTAAATAAATTTTGACCAGTAGTCAGCAAAACTACTACACTTTTTATTTCGCCCAATTTGTTGAATTTTCTACCAATTGTTCAACTTTTGTTTTTTAGTGATTCGCAGATGTGAAAATATCTTACGTAAGAAATGGTTTTGGTCACGTCCGCCCCCCATGTAAGGCAGCCTGGATAATTCGTTCATCTCCTTCCCCCCCCCTATTTCGAAAGCAACATACATTACGCAATCTAAACATGGACCTTATCTGAAAATATTTGTTTTAATTATCGTCAAACGGAGCCAACCGCTACCTGGGGTTGAATCTCTACAATAATTTTTTACTATGAATATTTTGGAGTTTTTTTAATTGAGGCAAAACAATTTTTACCTCATTTTGCGATTTTTCTACAATTCCTTCATTGAAATGCTAAAATAATACTATTTTATAATGAAACACTCAATTACTAAATTAATTATTAAAATTTACGCACTAATTCAGATTCAGGCACGAAAATGTGAAAAATGGCAAAATTACGGCCACCTAGATAAGCCCAAAAATTATATTTCCTACTCGTGAAAAAAACTAATAATTTACTCTAAAGCGGGTGCAAGATCTCAAACTTCATAATTTTGTATAACACCAAAATGGCAGACAAATACAAACTCAAAATATAACTTATTTCTAGTGCTTGGCTTCAGAGATATGATATTCCTTACAATATAGAATTTTTAAAAAGTGTAAGAGTTAGATATTTATCCACACTTGGATTGAAACATCGATACAAAATACACACGACATCTTTACGCTAAAACCTACAAAAGTAAAAATGGGCAACATATTAAAAATATTCAATAATTAGGTTTCAAGAGCGAATTATCATGCAGTTCCTGAATTCAAATTTCTTGTGCTAAAAAAATTTAAAGAATTTCGTTGAAATCTATTAAAATGACCTATTGGTTGAGTTTATGATTGGCTGCCATTTTAAACTTGTTCAAAATTTCATATTATATGAATTATTCGATGGCTGCTTGACAACGAAAAACGTGATGACATCTTCCTTAGAGTTTATTTTACTATAGACGTATGCATAAAAATAGTCTCTATAGCAAATTTTCACAAGTTTTTTTCAGTTAGACTTCGTATAGTTTGGAAATTTGTTGATTGTCTAATGGTGTTCTGCAAATAACGATCTTCTTTTGTCAGATCCTTTTTTTTGTGAATCTCTTAATCAAAATTCTCAAATTTAATTTATTTAATTGCTTTTACTGCGTGACAAAAAATATTCTCCAATATTAACTTTTACATTCAAATCTACCTGTATTTAATGTTTGGGAAAACTGAAAAATCCCGAAAAATAAAATTCCCGACTCTGTAAAATTACCGAATAATAAAATGCCCGAGTTATAAAATTCTCAAATAATAAAATTCCCGACTAATAAAATATCGAAACTAGGAAATTCCCGAATTTGAACGAATAAAAGAATTGTTATACTTATTATTTATTTACTAAAAATAAAATAATCAAATATTTTTATAAAAAATAATCATTTTCAATGTTTAAAGTTTCTAAAATTATATTTTGGATTTCAAATAACAATAATTAAAAAAAATTCTCATCCAGAAATATATTTTTTCGTTTATTGTTATTTTAAATTTAGAAAACAATTTTGGAAATTTTAAACATTTAAAGTAATTTTTTCAGATATAAATATTTGATTGCTGTAATTTCAATAAATGAATAATATTATAAAAAAATTTCAATTGTTTAAATTCGGGAATTTTCTAGTTCGGATATCTTATGATTTGACAATTTTCTGTCGGGAATTTTGAAATTCTGTAATTTGGGAAACTGTTAAGAATTTTATTATTTGGCAATTTTCCAATTTGGGAATTTTATTATTGGGGAATTTTTCAATTCGTGAATTTCGTTTTGTCGAAATTTTATTATTCGGGAATTTTACAGTGTCGGGAATTTTTTTTTCGGGATTTTTCAGTCGTACCTAAATTATTTACATCGAAGCATACTTTTTAGCAAACTCTCGGATTGCACCCCTTCGGTCTCTGCCTTCCTAGAACTGCTGGCCCACGCAGTTTCTCAGCGCGCAGGGCGATCGACAATTGCAACTCTCGCCTCGGAAGGGCCACAGTGCGCGAGTCCTCAGTCGAGTATGTTGCGCAATATTATGCATTTCAATTGGAAACGGTTGAGGCGGCCCTGACGTTTGGATCCCCCCGAATTGTGGTCAAGGATATTTGCAGGCAACCCCTGATACTGGACTGAAACTGAGAGTTCGGTGTATTTCAATAACTTCACGTTTTAAAATTCGCGAAACTCAATAAATAGATTGTCAAGTTATACACAGATAACGTTTTCAAGAAAAGTAAATAAAGTCTGGTTATTGCATAGCAAGAAACCTTCCATTAGGCAAGAATATTTTTTCCTCAACTCCTCCCCACCGTCTAAATGTAGACAATCATTTTTGTCAATAATAAGATAATGGCTAGTCCATATATACAAGTCAAAGATTCAGCACGTTGTCAGTTACAAGCCAAAAAAATTTGTTAAAATCAGATCTCTGTCACAATCAGAATGAGGCTTTTTATTTTTACTCTGCCCTTCATTTTTCTGACATTTCTTCAATCTGTTCGTAAGTAGAATACAATATATAGCACTAAATCAATCATTTATTAAAATATCGCATAAATATGGATCATTCTAATTTTTTTTTCAAATCAGCCGCGCGACCATGTCCAAAAAGAAGCATACGTGGAATTTTTTTTGCGGAAGTAGTCAATTTTGTAAAGAAAAACTGATCTTCCAAGCAAATAAACATAGTTTAAACAATGATTATTTGATAAAAGAATATACTAACGATAAACGAAGCCTATTGTGACGTTAATTAAGTCGTTCAAACATCTGCCTCCTATACTTTTCCACCGCTACTTCCCCTACGTTCCTCTACTTCTTCATTACTCATTTTATCTATCGTTTCCCCTTCCTTCCCTAACTTCTTCCACGCATACTTTCCCCTGTCTGCACTTCAACACGTCACATTACTCTTCCCTTATTTTCTTCCCCAGCCATCACTTCCATACCTCTACTCACGCGCCCTACCCAACTAGCCTACCCCTCACTTCTCCTACTTTTCCTACTTCCCCCAATTCCACACCACTTATTTCCCCTCACTTCTCCTCCTGGGAAAAAAGTGCGATAGACGGACGGACACCTGACCGAAACTACAAGTATAAGGATTTCTGCCATGGGTTACTTTGATCGATATTGCACACTCCTTACAAATAATATCCAGCAGGTAACCAAATTTTTAGAGAAGTTTTCATTTTTTATGTGACTCCGGTGCATTAACGCGTTTTTATGCGACAGAGTAGAGTATCGTAATGTTGTACATTACGATACAGCGACAATCACTCTTCACATTACACTCCGCTGTATCGTAATGTACAACATTACGATACTGTACGCTGTCGCAACAAAACTTGTAAATGCACCGTCGCCACATAAACTAATATATGCGCCAATGAGCACAATTCGGGACTTCACGTGACTCGCTTACAATGCTCGCAGGACTCATCTCGCCTCGGCTTCGATCGTCCTGCGAGCATTGCCGCTTGTCGCGTAAAGACCCTCATTATGCGCCTCGGCGCATAATATACTATTACTAACAGAATGATCAAGTGAAAAATGCTATTTCAAGTTGAAGAATACATTAAGACTCTATTTTTCAAATTTTTTTTAGGGATATAGGTAAAAAAATGCTTACTATAGTTTTTATTTTCTTCAACTTCAATCATCATATCACGCTCTAAAATCTTTATCGGCTTAACCAAATTAATTAAAAAATTGTCCACAAAACGTAAAATGTACGATTTTTTAATACCTAGTAAGAATTGTTGAATGCCTAAATAAATTTGATAAACAAATACGAATTTTCGTCAATTTTCAACATGCAGATTTCCTTTTTCCGATGCTATCAATTTCACATTATTCGCAAAATCCTGCCCTCATGATGCTTTATCAAGGACCAGTAGTTGTTTATTTTATAAACAATTTTATAAACAAATTAAAAATGTGAGTCCTTGTCGACAAATGAATGTCGTTTTCTTTTACGAAATCGACTGTCAGTAACTAAGAAAGAACCTTGTTCATAATAGGCGACTTCGTCAAGAGACAATATTTTTTATTTATTTTATTTAATCGTCTGAGCAAACACCGATTTGAGTTAATTTTGAACCAGCAGATTTCGTTCATTCAACGGAATAAATTTAAAATGATGAAAAAATATTTCTCTCATGACACTTTTTTCAGCCAACAATATTTTTTTATTCTATGAATAATTTTACAACGAATCCCGCAATTTTTTCATTTTTGAAAAGTGCGCCACAGTTTTTTAAACAATTAAAATTTTACTATTGATAGTGCTGATCTCATCAAAAATGACGAAATCGCAGATTTTTTAAATAAAATGGTTTATAAAATAAACAATTATTGTTTGTTGGTAAAGTATCATGAAGAAAACATTTTTCCAAGTGATGAAATGACTAAGATATAAATTTGTTTATAACATTGACAATTACTTTGGGTAAAAAAATAAATGTGTGACTTTATAAATGCTGTAACCTACAGGATATTATTGGTGAGGAGTTTCTTCACTGATTTCATTATGGTTTACACAAATATGAGTAGTTTCAGAAAAGGGGAAGATATAAGAGAAAAGGTATTTAAAAATGAAATAATAATTGATTGCGAGCATTTTGTCGATAAATCTTAATGGTCCTACTCAGAATGAATACATATATTACATTTTTAAACATTATATTACAAATAATATTTCTAATGCTACGGGTTTTCGAACCAACATCTATACCTGAATCTATCGCCTAGTCTCATAATAATAAAAATATTGATAGAATTATTATACCATTAAGCCATCTCCCTTTCGGGGAAGGCGTGGCTTGCTCAGTTGGAAAATAGTACTGTGTATATGGGTATAAAATGTTGATATAAAATGTATTAAAAACAATAAAACTCAATTTTTTGTGTAAATTAAAATTTTTGTTGTAAAAATAGCTAGTAAAAAATGAAAATCTCGCTACTATCGATCGTTTTCTTGAGGATCTCGGTCGAATAAGACGAGAAGATATTGAAGTGTCGTAATGGCAAACCGAGATTAAATAAATGATCGATCGACTCTCGTCTCGTCTCGCTCGAATGCAGCACTACTGCTTTATATTATTAGAAATATGTGTCTTCACTGATTGCATGATATTTTATACAAATATAAGCACTTGCAAAAATGGGATCGTCTAATGGGAAAAGGTCTACTATGTTCCCACATGGAGAAAAAAATTTTTAAATCGGCGCGGACGAATAATTCATTAAGAAAATCTTCCATCAGAGAAAAATACGCCTCTGATCAAAATTATAAGCTCAATGCTAATTTGTCCAGAAAAATTTTTTTTGCCCCACTGCTACGGCGCACGACTATGAACGGTTTACCATCCTTATATTTGAGCCAATGTGGAAGATTCCGGCACGTGCCACTAGCCTTAAAAATGAGCCAAAAAAACCTTTTTGTCATTCGGATTTTGTTAAAAAAAAATAAAAAAATTCTGAATCTGGTGAAAAAATACTATAAGAATCATCTAAATCTAAATTGTAGAATCTACAGTGATTTGAAGGAAAGAAACAAGTTGAAAAATGTCGGACAGTTTTAAAAAGGGAAAGCACGTGACTGTGTAAATCTGGGGCGATGGTCAATTCCGCCCTGGGTACCTGCGAACGGTTCCCCCACTACACGGCTTCCCCTCAATCAGCCGAACTGCTGCCGTCGATCCTTGAGTGCAGTTCCACCGAGCGAGCTGAGGCGGCGCGCCGCGGCGTGGCGTCGCTTATACGTGAGTGGCGCGGCCTATCAAGCCGCTTGGTGGTGGAGGGGATACATAGGAGTAAGCGAGGTAGCATCGGCAGCGTTTTTTCAATATCTGTATCCCCTCCACCTCTAAGCCACTCGATAGGCCGCGCTACTCACGTATAAGCGACGCCACGCCGCCTAAGCTCAGTCGGTGGAATTGCACTCCTTGTCAGCGGGAGTCTTTCGTACCTAATGAGGACGAAAATATGGAATATAACATTTTTTCAATTTAGCACTTGGTAATTTATAAATATAATATTCAAAATCTGTGAATTATAAAGATTCCAACGATATGTTATTTTACTTAAAAAGTTGAAAATTAAAGAATAAATGTTCAAATTATGAGAAATTTTGTGGAAAATTGTTCAGAATATTTCACTCAAATCCACTGCAGTAGCTTTAATTTATTGGTCCAATATTTTACCTAACTTGGGAAATTCCGGAAGCTAAAATTTGGCCACATTTGAAAACTTATTAACTAACATCATAAATTTAGTTTATTTCTCAAACAATCGCATTTCTCAAAGTTATTCCTAAATAATTTTACACCTTCAGTCCAAAAGAATTAATAGTGTCATCCCTAGCTGAATTTGGAAACTCATTAATAATTATCATAAAATTTTTTTTCTGCATAACCAATTAGTTTATGAAAGTTAATTGAAAATACTATTTTAACACATAAAAAGCAAAATATGGAGACAATATGAAAAATGTCGTTTTTTAAATCTAACCTTAGAAATTTTGTACAGAGGCCAAAACGGGACATTGCATTTGCTTAAGTGTCGAAAAAAGTTAAAAACTGAATTCGGCAAATTTTGAAAATAATTATTCTTTCTTTCAAAAATAATATGTTTGATATTACTGTCTCCAGACGTTTTACTACTGGCACTTCTGTTTTCTTTTTATTAACCTAAGCCTCAAACAAAACAGACTAATTTTCAAACCAAAAAAGTAAGGAATTTTTATGAAAAGAGTTGAATTTTTAATATTGGCTTAAAAATTTGTATTAAAAAATCACGAAAAAATTTTCCAGGAATCTAATTCAAATTTTGTTATTTATTATTTCGAAACTTGAATTTTTCCTAGAATTGTTTGAAAATCCGGTAGAGTCAAAAAAATTGCTTCAAAACCTTCCAGATTCTATTTAAAAATTTTTTAGAAATGTTTCTTAAAATTCATTTTTAGTTTTCCTCGGAATTTTAATAAACATTTTTCATTCTATTGAAACCTTTCAAAATGCTTAGAAAGCTTTCAAATGTTGTGTTCAGAATCTTTAAAAATGTACGTTTAGTTTTAAATGTTTTGAAATCTTTTCAAGTTTTATATTATTTTGGAATCTTTTCAAAATTTCTAAATATATCTTAAACTTACTCAAATTTTTTCCAAATTTATAATTCACTAAACATTTTTTCAGTTTTTAATGATAATCACTTTTTTTGTTGAAAATTAATTATTTTTGACCGAAAATTCAACTATTGCATGTTTGGTTGAAAATTTATTTCTTTGGTTGAAAATTCCTTAATTTTAAATAGCTTTGTGATAATTCATGTATTTTGTTACAGATTAATCTTTTCGGGTAGAAAATTAATGTTTTCGGTTGAAAATTCAACTGTTTGTTTAAAATTGGTTTGTTCGTTAAAATACATTTTTGTGGTTAAAGATTCATTATTTTCGTAAAAAATTCATTTCTTTGGTTGAAATTTTTACCGTTCTGTTGAAAATTCGTTTTTATTTAGTTACAAATGATTTTTTAACTGCAAATGTGACTATTCAATTTTTTCTTTACAATTAATCTTTTTCAGTTGAAAATTCATATTTTTGTGTTGAAAATTAAACTTTTTTTTTCGAAATTCATATCTTTGGGTTGAAAACTAAAGTGTTTTGCCAGAAATTCGTCTTTTTGGATGAATGGATGAATTGATCAAAAATCACTCACATTTTGTCCATATAAAATGTGTAGTTTCCAACATAATTTATTTTGAAGAGAAGTCCACCTCAAAAATGAGATACATTTTTTAATTATCAGAGTTAGAGCCTTTACAAATTTTAAAAAATCAATAGAAAATAAACATTTTAAGCCAAACAACGCAGGATATGAAAAAAAGTGATGAAAACAAAAACGTTGCTTTTTGGAAGCCCTACAAGATTTTCATAATAACTATTTAAATTTCCTTGAAAAATTGAAAATCCAAATCTTGATCCCACAAAAATAATGAATAATCAAAAATTCCATTTTATGGTCAAACTATGCAAGATACGAAAAAAGATGAATCAACAAAAATTGTGCACCTAAAACACATCTACAAATTTGTTATAAGTCACTTTTTTATGGGACGCGTAGTTTTGGTTTTAATCATAAACAATAACATTGAAAATAAAAATTAAAAATTTGTGAAAACCGTCAAAAGGTACAGACAAATTTTATAGACAAAATTTATTCACCCAAAAAAGAGACAAAAATTTATTATAATTTACATCATTTCTGATTGAAGAAGTAAGAGTATTGTCAAAATTCAAATTTCGAACCTAACAACGCAAAATACGAAAAAAAGTCTTGAAGATCAATTATAGCTTTTCAAGAGTACTATAAAATTTCATTCAACTATTTTTCAATAGGACTCGTCATTTTTGGTTGAATTTATCGAAAGTACTATGCAGAAAACCGAAAATTATATTTCGAACCATACGGCGTGAGATAAGGAAAAAAATTTCAACAAGGAATTGCAGCTTCCAAAAAGTCCTACAAAATTTATTTGAATCATTTTTTGATAGGAGTTTTCATTTTGATTTTATTCATCCAAAATATTATGAAAAGTCGAAAATTCAGATTTTGAGCCAACAAACGACGCAAAATATGGGGAATAATTTCTGGAAGAATTTCAGCGTTTACGAAATTCCTACAACATTTCTTTGTACCATTTTTTGACAGAACTTGTCGATTTTAATTCATTTATCGAAAATGATATGAAAAAATCGAAAATTCCAATATTACGCCAAAAGACGCGAGATACGTAAAAAATGTGAAAGAAAAATTGTAGGATATTTTGTTTTATCCATTAAAAATAATATGAAAACAAAAATCCTATTTCTAGCATAACAATGCGAAATAGGGAAGAATGTCTGTAGAAAGGATTGTAGTTTTTAAAATGTTATTTTAATTAATTCAGAAAATAAATATACATTCAAAATGCATATCAAAAATCGAGTGCGTAGCACGAGTGTCACGATTAGAATTTCTACGTCAAAGCTTACAGAGCTTTGAACAACTTAATTTTTAACTATACTTATTCACGTAGAAAAATCAGAATATAAAGACGAATATAAATACTGGGATCTAAAAGAGATCTTTTCGATAAAGTTTGATTCAAGCATTCCAACTGCAAACAATAAATATCCGAGCGCGAAGCGCCAGATCTAACACTCGCGTGCCCTAGGATCTACGAGTTTAGGTACACTACATTGCTAATCATTAGAAGAACAAGTAAATTATGTCGAAATATGTCGCAGAACATTTTTTCTATAAAACTGCACAAAACCATTAGGTTAACCATGCACGATTAGGCTACTATTGTTCTAGATACTTTTTTTGTGAGGACACATGCAAAAAAGCTATTTAGAGTTTAACCTTTGGCCTCGGTGAGGGAGTTCAATATTTCATCTGGCTGTATTACATTTTTTAGGAATTTTCTTTTTTTTTAAGGAACACTAATTTCCAAGTGCGAATTGTACTTTTCAAACGCAGGATTTTTTATACAATCCTACTCTTTATTTGTTTATCAAAAATCCCTATATTTCTTTTTACAGAATCAAGTCCAATGTTTGGAATGTTTAGAGGTCGCAGGCAGCCAAAAATCGCACCCGGTAATTTAACACCTCAAATAACAGAAATTCTTTAACGTCTTTTCAGACTAGATGGAGCTATGAATTTAAGATTTTTTAAATCAAGTTTTTTCTCAATGAAGAAAACAATCCTATGAATCCCTTAGATATAATTAAATCCCGTGAAAATCCTTAAAATCTTTCAAATATTATTGATATCCGGGACAGTTTTGATAATACTTTGAAATTTCCTGAAATCCTACGAAATTCTTTTAAATATCCTGAAAAGACTGGGAATATTTTTAAATACATTGAAATCTTCAAAATTCTTCAAAATTGTTGAAAGGAATTTCTTTCGTTCTATTTTGTTTACTCCCTAAAGTTATCTCAAATTCTTCGAATTATTTAAAATACTCTAATATTTTCCAGAACCTTTGAAATTCATTGAAATTCTTTAAATCCTCCAAGTCTAGATCTGATAAAATGCCAAAAAGTCCACTGGAATACTTCGAAATTACATAAATTATCTTAAAATTTTTAGAAATTATTTCAAATATGTTGAAAGTTTCTAAAATTTTTAAAATCTTGAAATTATTGATCATATATTCAATGTGTAAAAAAGAGTCAATAGTAGCGTGAGTCTGAGGCGTGTTATTAGTAGACTGGAAAATGAGTACAATTCTTCAGTTATATATGTTAAAAAAATGGTTAAACTGTAAAATAATTGTCAACTGTATTTTTCTTACAGATGCAATTATAGACCCATATCCACATACAATGCCAGTGGTGGAAGAACTTCTTAAGAATGATGACGTGTTGTACCGTGATGATGAGTATATTGGAATAGTCTGGCAAGGGGTAATTCTCAATGCACTATATGGTAAAAAAAGTAAATCAAACACTAAAACACAATCTAAAACAATTATTAGAGAATCCTGTCAGAAATTTTTTTCCAAAGACCTTTCCAAAGACGATCGTCCCCAATTTGTGCGTTTTCCAAAGAAATAAATTTTCTTTTTTCAAATTGGTCAACATTCACCCACACTCCCGGACTTTTGAAATTAACATGGGGTTTTTAACGGAGAAAGCTCGGTTTTCGAAAAAATCTAAGAAAATAGTCCTTGTTATTAACTTTTTCTAAATGAGAAGCGTCTTCAGAAATGTTCAAGGAATAATTGACACACAATCAATTTCAATTTTGACCCCAACCCCCTCAGAACCCCTCGAATTGTGACGGGAAAATGTCCCAAAAATGTAAAACTTAGCAGTCTCATGAAAAATTTATGCTAAAGACAATATTTATTCTTCATTATTTCAACATTAATTATTTTTATTTGATAATTGTGAAGTTTCTGAGTATTTTTTTTAATAATTTTCAATTGTTTAAGCAACTATTATTCATTCGAAGGATATTTTGTTGAAATAAATCGTAGAAAGTTGCTATTTTTTCGGAAAAATTATATAGTTGATG
The DNA here is from genome assembly GCA_932195095.1 of Andricus curvator. Lineage (NCBI taxonomy): Eukaryota > Metazoa > Arthropoda > Insecta > Hymenoptera > Cynipidae > Andricus > Andricus curvator. Next base: position 45,225 of record CAKNYM010043769.1, on the reverse strand, counting down.
AATGTAGAAAAAAAATATATTTCTAAAACATATTTGGCCATTATTTAAACCAACCTATATAATAAGCGACATAGTGTAAGAGATTCGGAAAAATTAAAATTTTGTTTGAATAACTGCAAACTGTCTTCTACAAAGATGATCATACTGAAAATGTATTGGCTGCGTCATTAATTCCAGGAAAGTGTAACTTTTCAAGATGTATGGGGAAAAATATTGCTCAACAAAATACAATTTTTTCAAATAATTGAAAACTGTATTTCATAATAAACAACTTTCTGGGCATTGATTAAACATGTTATTAATTTCAGAAGGTTCAATACTTTTCAAGTTTTACAGAAGACAATATTTATTTAAACAAATGAAAATTGTTTGAATAATTGCCAAATATCATTGAAAAAATATGTAACTCTTAAAGTTCATTAATTATGTTATTTATTCACAGAAAACAAAAATTTCTGCCAATTTATATGGCAAACAATTGTTTGAGTAGTTACAAAATATGTTAAAAAAGAAATACTACTCTTGACATTCATTAACTGTATCACTTAACCCAAAAAATAATAATATATGTTAAAAAAACTAAAAAAATACTGTCTTTAGTACGAATTTGACATAAAACTGCTATTATGAATTTTTTGAGTATTATCCGCGCACAATAGAAGGGGTTGCAAGGGGGGAGGGTCAAGATTAAAACTTATGGCGTGGAAATTATTTCTTGAATATTCCTCAAAAGGTGACTCTGAAAAACGAACAAATTGGAGGCAACCAATCACCAAAAATTAAAAGTCGAATGTTCACAGGCATACATTTAGATCACCCTAATTAACGTAGAAAAAATAAATGATAATAGACGTTTCAGGTAAAAATACTGGGTGGAATCTCGGCACACAAAAAAAATGAAGATCGGCAAGGGCAAACTGAAAAACTAGTGATCTTTCTTTTTACCCTTGACTATCTTGAATTTTGTTGCATGCCCAGCATTTTTGCCATAATCACTTTTTGCCTTATGTTTTTCCTGTGGACCGACCTTGCTTAAATTTTTCGAATATATAATTTTCTTGAATTAATAAAAAAAATTGTTAAGTTTCAGAAATTTTGAATTTTGTTCTGTATTAGTACACGGAGAGACTTTTGGTATTAATATTTCTTTTATCGCATATTCATAATTGAAATAAAACATACAAATTTAGGGATAATCGAGGTACGGTTAGAAAAAGTCGAATAGTGACTATCAAAATGCAGACTAATATTTCTGATTGGAATAAATCGTAAGAATATTAGACTCTTACACACACAAAATTGCAGTATTTCTAAGTCTCTGTATTAAATTTTGTAATGGATTCAAATAACGAAAATTGGTATAGTGCTTTGAAAGAAGCGAAAAAACGCTTTACAATCTTTCTAAACCACTTTACGAAAAATGGGGGTCACGTGATCTTGTGTTCACGCTGGCGCATGGCAAAAATAAAGACGGGCGAAAGTGTCTGAACGCACACTATTACATGGGCTACAATTTGTGTATGCTTGTAAGTCGCTCGCTGGCTACAGTGTGGTTTGTTTACGAATCCTATATTAATACCTATGCGCATGCATAAACCTATCTTATATCTATAAATCGCACGCATCACGCTGAGACTTATGATTCTTTCTGCCCTTATATACTAACCAGTGAAACGTATCGCTACTTGTGAGAAACTAATAGTGCTGGGTCAAAATTTTCAGGGGCCCCCGACTTTATCAAATATTTATATTTATCATTTATATGCATATATATATATATATATAT